>ML782698.1:561103-583965 GCA_009831015.1 Picea engelmannii
TGGACATTGGTTCACAACAAGCTGTTAACGGGAGAAAATTTGGAAAAAAGAAGCATTGTTGGGCCGCACAGATGTGAACTGTGTAGGAGTAGCAAAGAAACATCTAAGCATCTCTTCATGGAATGCAATTTTGCCAAAGAAGTCTGGAGCCTCATGCTTCAAGATTTAAAAATCTCAGTCCCTCAATGTAACTCTGTAGCAGATTTATTTGCTGCCTGGAGCCAATGCTACCCAAAAAAATCCCCCAGCAAATCAATTTGGAGGAAAGTTTGGAATGCCATCCCCAAATACGTTTGCTGGCAGATTTGGCTGACTAGGAATGATCTTATTTTCAATGAAAAGCAGCAAGCCCCTCTTTTGGTAGCAGCAAAGGCCAAGGCCTTCCTCTTGGAAGCAGCTCAATTTCATTTTTCAGATTGTGCTCTCTTTCTCCCTGAGGAAGAGAGGTGGATGGGCCCCCTTTCTCCACATCCTCGGACACAGCTCTTAACCCCTCAAGCGCTGAATCCGGTTTGGAGGAAAAGAGATCCCGAAGCAACCTTTCAAGAATGGTGGAGAAAACAACAAATCACCACGATATTCTTCGACGGAGCCTCCAAAGGCAATCCTGGGACAACAGGAGCAGGAGGAGCCATATACGCCTCGAACGGGTCAAGAAGGGACAGTTTTAGTTGGGGTCTCGGTCAGAAAACCAACAACCAAGCAGAGATTCAAGGCCTGCTCAAAGCTTGCCAAATAGCCAGAGACAGAGGATATAAAGACTTCCAAGCCTTTGGAGACTCAGAGATCCTAATAAAAAACTTAAACTCGGATACTTTGTTCGCCAATGCAAGTCTCAACAAAACTCTGAGAAGATTAAAGAGAATCCTTCTCAACTTCGACTCCTACAAATTCTTCCACATTCTCAGAACATCAAATAGTGAAGCAGATCATCTGGCAAACAAAGGATGCACTCTCCGGAAAGGGCAGCTTCTCCTAAATAATGAGACATCACTCCATCCTTGTAACTCTTGAGTAATCTGTGTCTAGAATTGGTGCGAGGACCAAATTAGAAGCTTTGTAATGCTGGCTGCCATGGCGTAAGTCCAATTTCTTCTTCAATAAATACTTCATACCCGTTTCAGTTAAAAAAAAAAAAAAAGCTTCTTTGATTTTCAATGACTTCAGTGCCTCTCCCTCCATTCCCGACGTGCCTTGATCTGGAGGTTCATGTTGTTCAAGGGTCTCCCCTTCTTCTTCTTGATCTTCCCAAATCACCTTTTGAGCTATATCTGAGAGATGTAATGTCCCCTAGCTTAACTAAGGAACATTACTACGAAGAATACGCATAAAAAACGAAAAAAAAATCTTGCCAATTCATTTCGTGTATCTTACCAACTACAAATTATGCACATATTTAACTAGATTCTGATGGCCATAATTAAATGCATCTATAGAATTCTAAATGAACATGAATGCAGTTAATAAATCATCTACAACAACACCTAAAACCATTCGCATACACAGGGTAAGGTGCACAACCATGAACTCATAATATAACTCAGAAAAATCGATAAAAACTTCTATTTTTAAAAGAAAGTTTGTGAAACCAGCTACTTGGGAAGGATGTTCCACCCAACCATAAAATTGTTGTCCCAAATCTCAACAACAAATCACCCCCGAGCCAGGGCTAGGAATCCATAAAAGAAGGGTGTCTCTCACAGTCCATTCACAACTCAATAGCCCACAACCCACTAGTATTCTCCTACAGTTATTCTGAATTTCCTCCAACTCACTTCCTCTTGACCTACCCAACCCAAGGACTGTACCCCTTCACCACTCTTAGTCCATCAAGCATCCCATTCATTTATCAGGGTCTCTTTATAACAAGTAACCAGGAATCTCTTTGTTGGTAACTTAAGAGAACTAAATGATAGGAAAACTACCAGCAACCAACAACAAACACTTGTTGTTACAGTGAAACTCTCACAGGAGTCCACTCTTTGGGCCAGACAACTTGGTTGTTCAATATTCAACTCCAAAATGCTCCAAAAATTGTAACATCCCCAGCCACCAACAGGCCGGGAAACGTCACTACAAGACGTTTCTCTTAGCTCTTATACCATTTTGTAACGTCCCCAGCCACCAACAGGTTGGGAAACGCCACTACTCGGACACTTCACTTAGCTCTGGTACCATTTTGTCACACCCCCGACCACCCAAGCCAGGCCATGCTACTCATAGAAACAACAATTATCATATGCATATAAATATAAACATAAACAAACAACATATTATGCTCATACATAGATTAATGTGGAAATAACAATAAAAGTATACATGCATTACTCACCGGCAAAACCCATAATATAACAGCTTATACATGCAATATTCATCAATTATAACACATGTACATATACACAACATGTAAATGAATATAGGAATGGGTACTTATATTTCAATTTAGGTACACCAACTGCGTGCAAACCTTCCACGAACCTCTTAGCCATAGACCACATTGTTCATCACGCTCAGCAGTGGGTCACCCCCAAGCTGGGACTAAACTCCACCAGGCAAGGGAATTCTAGGCTTGGCAAGGACAACAAGGAAGTTGCACAGAACAACGGGAAGGATCTTTTATCCCATGAGCCACTTACGCCCACAACCCACAGACCCCCATTCCCCACATGCCTACTCCACCCCATGAAGGTACACCTTCACTAATTCAAGTCCATCGGCTACTACACCTCCCTTACCTTGGGCTTCAACAACAGGTTCAACTAGAAGTCTCAGAGTATTGTAGCTGCTATGGGACACCCTTCCAGGATAACTCACTTCCCAACAAACTATCTCACCTGGGAGAGTTTCTCACGGGTCTGACAACATGCTTCTTCAAATCAGCTCTTATGTCAAACGAACACAGGTGATGTCAATAACAGAAAACGAGTATGGACATTGAAAGTGGAAACAACCAAACGTTAAGACACAACACGACTCAGGCGAATACAAATGCGTCGGGCTTCACATGAGACACATGGGATAACTCAAGTACGAATGTAGGATTCCAAAGGTGTGTACAAGATACAAAGGTGATGATGATGAAGAATTGGTTCAATGCATGAATCCATGGTCAATCGGGAAGGGTGACAGACTTCCAGAGAGTCGTAAGGGTCGTCAGGAAACTCCAAACTGGTCCAGACGCAAAGATGGGAAGCAACGCCATAATGGGAAGTGAACCCCCAATGATCTGGCTTTCCCAGTTATAAACTGCATGCGCCCAGTTTGACGCATGTCTTCCTGAAGCCACATGAGTTCCACTTAGCACTCGTTCCCCTTTTTCCCAGGAAATTAGGACAACACGGCTTATGTCAACCATAGCCTTTCGGAAATAATAATAAAATATTATTCCCTTAGAGGTAAGCCCTCTAGCTTAGTCCCTAGGCACAGACACTTAGCCCCCTCCCTTACCCTACCTAGTGGAGCTTAGTCCCCCATAACTCTTTCTTCATGGTCGGTATACACGCAACTATGTGTAATTTTTATTAATGATTTACATAATTACATATACAAAATAGGCTCTTGGCCTTAACATCCTAGGCTCTTTGGCCTAATCATCACATAAGTCTCCTAGCTTATTATAACTCGGCTCACCAGCCTAACCAAACATGTTTACAATTCATAATTACAATTGGGGTTCTACCTGGGGATATTACAAAAATGCTCTATCATGTTCAAGAATTTACCTATCCTTCTTGGTCTAGCTATAGTACTCTTTTTCCATACTCTCTACTTGTTTTTCATGCCAAGACTCAATGTGAAAAACTTCATATTCTCCCATACGAATTTCCTCTATTTTCCCAAGATAGTTGACTGCTCACTTTGCCCAATGTTGATTGTATTGCAGCCCCATGGTATCCAATAACTATGGGATGTGACTCTCACACCCACCCTCTGACAGGTATTTAATGATGTTTTGGATCCATATCAAGATCCATCTTCAGGACAAGAAGCATGAGTAAAACCATGATATAAGCAGTAATAAATACTAGTGAGGGAGGGAAACCTAAGAGTCGGTTGTCTAAAACCCTAACAAAAAATAATTGAATTTAAAGTTTAATAATAAATAATTAATAAGAAATGAGGTTTAATACTAAAATTAATATTGAAAACTAGGGTTTTAAAAGTGTTAGTTAGATTATAAAGGCTTTGAGAAATTTTATTAATGAATTTTTATTCAAAGAAAAAACTTAGAGAATGATAATAATGATACAATATTATAATTAATGTTTAGGGAAATTAACTTTGGTGGTTCTTTAGTATAAGGTACATTAATTAATAATATGTACTAAGAATATTATTGGTATTAAGGGTAAAATAAAAGTATTAATATTAAGGGAAAGGTTAAATATTAATAATAGTATTATAGGTCCTTTTAACTAGAATTTGGTTATTAAAAATAATGATTTTTAGTTAAAATGTTAGTGAAAGGTTCATTATAGTAATACTAGATAATTTGAGAAAATTAAAATGATTAAAATAGCTTAAGGGAGAAAATTTAATGGATGATATTAGTTATTAAGAAATTTTGTACTACTAAAGGTGCTTGTATATAAAGCTAGGGAGGGACAAAGAGGGAAGACACTATCAAACAAACAATAAAAACAAAAGGACAAAGAAGAACAAGGGACAAACATGGGTCTTCTTACCTATTCCTTCTGGCATGGATCAAAGGGATCCAAATTTCATTGATTTCTAGACCATTATCTCTATTTAGGTTGTCGGGATGCTTGATGATTTCAATGGCTTCCCTGATTTGTTGTTTAAAGAGGTGATCCTCATTTGCTAGAATTTTGGTATATTGAAAGCATACGTGGTGTTTTGTTTTAAGAGAGTGATCAAATAATGTTGAGGTGCAAGCACATTCATTCTTGATGTCATCTCCATGCTCTTTAATCCTAATTTGAAAGGAGAGACCAGTTTATCTGATGTATCACTTGTTGCAAGAGAACTCTATTTTGTATACTCCTTTACATTTATGATGGTCAAGTTTGTCTTTGACGGACCTCATATTTTTTTTGATGGTTGCAGGTGGTTTGAAAGAGGTCATAATCTCTTTTTTGCTCAAGACTCTTGCAATCCTATCAATTACTCCTTGGATGTAAGAAAGGTAGGCAATTATATCATGGGTTTGGTTGTTCAAGGAACGAGGTCTATTGTTTTTTCTTTCTAGGGATTTCCTTATCACATTCTTAATGTCTTTGTCCTTGTAACCTACACTCTTGAAGACTTTGGAGAGGTGATTTTTCTCATGCTCTAGGTTCTTCATCAGAGATTCTTATGGCCCTTGTGGCTAAAGTTTTGAGGACCCCTAACTTTTGGGTGGGGTGATGATGAGAGCTTGCGTGAAGATAGTTTTCTCTGTGGGTATTTTTTCTATAGACTGTATGTCCAAGGTTTCCATCTTATTTCATGTTTATTAGAACATCTAGAAATGGGATGCTACCATTTTCTTCAAGTTCCATTGTGAATTTTATATCCTCTGAAATATTATTTAGATGTTGGAAGAATTTATTTTCAATGACAGATCTCCACGCATCCTCATCCACAGGCTCATTATACATATCTCCCTCATATGGATCTGGTGGTGTGACCATGTATAGGGTGCATGTTTAAAAGGACATGTGTCACTTCTTCAAGTTTATCACTGCATTATTGTCGAAGGCCCAATATTTACCCAATAATGCAGGGTATGGATTAGATTCATCCATAATCTCATTGACCTCAAAGTCGGACTTTGTTTTCACCCCTTCTATGTTGACTTCTACTTTCTCTAGATGACCTATTGGGTAAATCTTGTATTGATTATCCAATCGGAGCTAGATGGGAAACTAGACCAACTTAGGATTACCCATCACTTCCCAATATTTATTCAACAAAATTTTCACGTTGGATCCCATATCCAACATGAATCCATCCATGTCGTATCCACCAATCTCTATTGTCATCTTAAATTCTCGGCAAGTGTGTTTTTTCTTGCTGGCCTGACATACATTCATTTCTGGCAGTAGAGTGGATATGGTAGCCTCCACTCCTAGTTCTTTCATGTAAGTAGCTAACATCTAAGTTAAATTACTTACAGCTTCAGAATCATTCAGCAGGTGCAGAAAATAGTGAAAGAAAGAACTTACTTGGTCTTCATATTTTTCCTTGCAATCGAGTTCATGTAATACTTATGTGTGTGTTGTGTGTTGCAAATCATCCTAGCGTTGTTCTTTGTATGCCTTATGTTCAACATGTTGCAACTGTTAGAATATGAAGGATGTGTGCTCATTTTACCATTGAAAATACCCTTGTCACCCAACCATAGGCCGAAGCCACCCTCCGAGCACCTCAACCTTGACAGAGAATCATTCTGGAAGCAAACCCTAGGCTAGATAGCCATACAAAGGGTAGCGCACCTTTTCCCAAGGATAGTGCATCAACAAGAGCTGATCAGATAGTCCAAGCCAAAACGTAACTGCTAGCTGCACCATCATCTTTCCTCCAAACCTGTGCACAAGACTGCAACTGCACTGTGCAGAACTGGCTCTCTGCAACTGCTGAGATGTGTCAAATGAGAGACTGGCGCCCTATATTTATAGTGGTTCTAGTAGAATTACTGGGGCCGACTTCTCCTTCTGGGTACCTGTTTGTTCAATATATATTAATTCTTTTGGCCGACTTCTTCTCTTGGAGGCTAATAACCTAATACATATTATCTTCTTGAGCCAACAAGTCTTCTAGGGTTATTAGCCAACTCATTAGGGCTTCTCTTGCTTCCCGGAGTCTTCTATTCTCATCAGGTTCACACGTGGAGGTAAATACCTCCCGCAGCTACCATAATATCAACACTCCCTCCTATCTAGGGAGGTATTATAGGTAATGGTCTTGAGCACAAAAACATACCATTCACCCGGTAGCATCAACATAGTTGTATAGACTAGATCATGACTAGATCATGAGCACCATCATCATCATCAGTGTCATCAGTTGCATCATCTCTCGAAACCATACTCTATCTGATTAATCAGACATGATGCTCACTCCACAGAGTGATACAAGAGCCATTCTTCTAGTCTAGAAGAGTAAATGCTCTGAACCATTTTCCGTCTGGAAAATCTATGTTCATCATTCATCTAGCTGATGATTATCTCCAGTAAACCATTGATAGTCTTCAATACAATCAGAACAAAAATAGAAAAAAATTGTGTCTATCCATACTAGTACATAACTGCAATCCAATGGTATACTACCACACCAAGTAACACACAAGTACTTGATCAACAACGTATAGTCACGAACAGTTGAACATATCCACCACAATAGTATACATCTACTGTCATACAGTCTTCATAAAAAAATCTGATAGCAACCTGCATAGAAACAATGTTATGATATAAACTGAATCATATGGGCCAATCTTTCACTCACATCTGTGAGATCTAAAAGAATATATGCCCTCAGAGTAGAACAATGAGATATCTGGACTATTCTTCTCAAGAAAGGAAGAATAAGCATCTTGTCTTCTGAACCTGGACCATTCCCCACCCTGGGCCATTCTTCCTACACTAATCAAATTTCACCCTAGAAAGAATGTATAAACCCTAAGGAATGTTGAGCTTGGACCATTCCCCACCCTGGGCCATTCCTCCTACACTAATCAAAGTGCACCCTGGAGAGAATGTATAAACCCTAAGGAATGCGTGTCCCTGATTGCTGAGCCTGGACCATTCCCCACCCTAGGCCATTCCTCCTACACTAATCAAAGTGCACCCTGGAGAGAATGTATAAACCCTAAGGAATGATTGTCCAGACCATTTCCTCTGTTAACCACAAAAGGAAAATATTGTCCTGTATCAACCTCCAAAACGAACCATTCCTCATGTTAACCACAATGAGAAATCGTTGTCTGGCGAGGAAGGCCAGTCTTCTTGAGTAACCCTCAAGAAGAGAGACTGCCCTAGACCACTCCACATGTTAACCACAATGGGAAGTTGTTGTCTATGATACATCAGCAATATGGACCATCTCCCATGTTAACCACAATGGGAAATCGTTGTCTGTCAGAAATCTCAATCCACTTTCCGAACAGGAAAGCATCTGTCCAAGATGGACTATTTTTCAATCTTGAAAATGAATGTCTTCAATAATATTTTCAGTGCTCACTCCCAACCTGGGATTCATCTCTTCCTTTTTCAATAAGGAATTCGTCTCCATGAGCTCCAGCTTGAATACGCAAACTCTTTCATCTTTTACCAAAATGTCTGCTTATTTGTTCATATGTGGAGATATGTATTTGATAATCACTTTCTCCTTTATGGACTTCATCATGGATAATGTAATGCTTGATTTCCAATGTACTTTAGTCTGGAACACTGATTTTCTGTGAAGGATTCACGTAGCTCTGAATAATAAAATATATCATTGTTGGAAAACTGGAACATATTCATGTGGCACTTCTTCTGTCATCATGAGATATGATCTACTGAGTAATCATCTTGATGTTATAGGAAATATTCACCACGCTTCCGCTGTGCACTAGAGGTTCTCCACCAAGTTATCTTCTTCTATTTGCATGGAAGGGTCTCTTTCTGGTATGCCTCAAGGTCTTGAGATTTCTCTTCATACGCTCTTTATTCAATTTCTCCGGAGAACATTCTTTGCATTCATCTGATGTAGAACTCCAACTCATGGATGTTGCGGTTGATATAATGACTCATGTAGTGATATGTCTGGTGTACTGGAACAAGTAATCATCATAGTCTTCTCCCTCCATCTAGGAGAACCTCTAGTTCTAGATCTCACGATGCTTTCATTCATAAGTCTTCCATACATTATTCTTCATCACGACTTTCAGTTCCTCTGTTTGATTTCTTTTATTGAGTTTATATCAGGTTGACAATCTTGTGATTCTTGATACAATGACTAGTTGTTCTGGATTCTCTTTCTTTCTTGGAATATTCATGTTCTTCCTCGTGTTTATCTCTTGGGTCCATGGAGTAGATTCCATTCCCTAAAGATTCCATTTCTTTCTTTCATCGCAGGATCACGGATCTAGATGGACAACCAGGGATACTTCGAGGCTTTTCTTCGAAGAGGTCGTCTTCTGCGGTTGAACTGAGCACGCATTGTCTTTCATGGTTACTACCATGGATATATACTTCATCATCTTCAATCGATCATAGGATTAGCTCCCTCCTAATCCTTGCTTCATGTATGAGTGCATATAATCGGCTCCCTCCGTCTAATAGAGTCCACGCTTCCATCTGCATCCTTATTGTCTTCTGCAATATATAATTGGCTTTCTTGCTTCCGTCTTTTTTTCTTCTACAAAACGTCATAAGTCTTTTTCCAATTTCTTCTAGATTGTTGACTTATTTTTGTCTTTGCTTCTTCTAAGTCTCTTCATGATTGATTCGGCTTATCTTGCAATAGATTCCATATGATTTGTATTTCATCCTTTCATGTGTATTATCTAATGATATCCATTCTTATCTTGTTGTTCTTCCATAGGTATAGTTCTTCTTGGAACACATTATCTTTCAAGAGAGAGATATACAAGATATGATGCAAACAGGATATGTACAAGAAATAAGAAGAGTTTTGTTACCTTTATAAGAAGAAGTCTCTTCCATCATGCTTAGTCTTCTTTGTAGGTTCCTTTTCTTCGACAATTGATGTTTCATGTTTCTCCTTCCTTTTCTTTAGCTCGGGACAATGATTCTTGTAGTGACCATACTTTCGATAGTTGAAGCATTGTACTTCTGAAATGTATTTCCCTTGATTTGGCTTCCTCCTTGAACCAAAATTCCTTTTGTTCCTGAAGTTCTTGAATCTTGATGTGAGGGATTGATTGTTGTACTTCTTTTGGGGTTTCTCTTTTGCACTGATTCTTGATTCTTCTTGAGCACAACAAGTCCAAAGTTCTTCAAATGTCGGATACTCCTTTCTTGTGTTCATGCTTGCAGCAAATGCATCCCATGTCTTGGGAATACCATTGAGTACTATATTTACCAACTCCTTTTCTGAGATGATCTCTTCAATAGCTTGTAGTTGATCTCTTAACTGAGAGATTCTCACAAAATATGATGTTATGCTATCCTCATCATTCATCTTCATGTCACAGAGCTCATTCTTCATACTCATAACTTGTCCAATGTTTCTGACCGAGAAGAAATTTGTTAGGGCATCGTAGATCTTCTTCGATGAGTCAAGATGGGAGATGTAGGGTATCAAGTGGTATTTTATAGATTCCACTATGATACTCATAGCATTGATATCACTATCTTTGAACTTCTCCATAGCTGCAACGTTCTACGGTTCCTTTTCTTTTCCTTCTTCAAACTCTGGCTTCACGATCTTTCCTTTCACGATATCCAGCACTTTATTCTTGGCAAGGATGAGGTCAATCTGTGTCTTCCATGCTCTGAAATTAGAGGCTCCATATAACTTGTTCTCTTACTTCATAGAGTAAGTCATGGCTACTTGACTTGGTCAACCCTAGATTTGACCAAAAATTCAAACTTCATGTCTTGGCTTTCTGAGAGTACCAGGAGATGCGTTGGGCTAGGGCGCACTGATCTATCTGGAGATTAGGTCAATCCCTTCACTTAAGGTGACTCAACAAGAGGATTAGGGTTTCTACAACTGCACCTGCTAGTAACCCTAGCTGTAGTGTCTTGGAAGCTTCTCCTGCTAGTAACCCTAGCTACAGTGTCTTGGAAGCTGCTCCTGCTAGTAACCCTAGTTGTAGTGTCTTGGAAGATGCTCCTGCTAGTAACTCTAGTGGAAATTCCTCAGCGAGCTCAATATCCTAACGATTATGCTTCCTTTCAATGTTTAGACTGAATGAAGGAGGTGTGGGCCCATAACCTGTTAGAATATGAAGGATGTGTGCTCGTTTTACCATTGACAATACCCTTTTCACCCAACCATAGGCCGAAACCACCCTCCGAGCACCTTAGCCTTGACAGAGAATCATTCTGGAAGAAAACCCTAGGCTATATAGCCATACAAAAGGTAGCACACCTTTTCCCAAGGAGAGTGCATCAACAAGAGCTGATCAGATAGTCCAAACCCTAGCCAAGAGATAGTCCAAGCCAAAACATAATTGTTAGTTGCAGCAGTTGCACCAGCAGTTTTCCTCCAAACCTGCGCACAAGACTGCAACTGCACTGCGCAGAACTGGCTCTCTGCAACTGCTGAGATGTGTCAAATGAGAGACTGGCGCCCTGTATTTATAGTGGTTATGGCAGACTTACTAGGGCCAAATTCTCCTTCTGGGTACCTGTATGTTCAATATATTTTAATTCTTCTGGCTGACTTCTTCTCTTGGAGGCTAATAACCTAATACATATTATCTTCTTGAGCTAACAATTCTTATAGGGTTATTAGCCAACTCATTAGGGATTCTCTTGCTTCCCGGAGTCTTCTATTCTCGTCAGGTTCACATGTGGAGGTAAATGCCTCCCGTAGCTACCATAATATCAACAACAACTCAGTCGATTTGTGAGCTTCCTCTATCGATATTTGTGTTGTGTGTTGTATTTATTCATGCACGTGAGCCTCCTCCAAGGATCTTTGTTTCGTGCACTGCAATTCCTCACACGCACGAGCTTCATACACTGACCTTTGCGTCACCCACTACACCTCTTCACATATTTGAGCCTCATCTAGCAACCTTTATGTCACCCTCTGCACTTCTTACCGAATCTGGGCCTCTTCAATTTACCTATGAGTTACGTGGTTCATATCCTCACGTTCTCTTTCTTATTCCAATGTTTTCTACACATCATGCAGAAATTGCTTCTGTTGAGCAACATCAAACTTTGTATGGGGCTGAGGTGCCCTCCTTATTTTTTCATATGGATTTTGACTTGAGCCTTCACCATGCTCGAAGTCTACTCCTATTTTCACCCCTCCACGGGTTACTACCTGGACATCAGCCTCCTCATTCTTCTTCTTGTTCTTGCGTGACTCGACATGCACCATGTTACAGTTGGTCTTCTTGTCCTCCCACTTCTTTGGTAAGTCAGGAAAATCTTCGGTGACATGCTCAGGGCTATAGAAATGTGCATATACCACACGTGGCTTGGTACAAAATTGTGAGAGATGACCAATATCATTGCAATTAACACATGTGGGGGGTCTACCTCCCCCTTCGCTATATATGTGGCTACGACTGCACTCATATCCACCTTGGGGACCTCCTTGTTATCCACCTCTTTCCACACCACCACGCTCACCACCTTTTTTCTCCTCTATACCTGGAATGCATCGCGGGTATTATATTTCATTAACCGAAGTGAGCGGTAGCTATTGACATCATGGTCGAAAATTTTATAAAACTCACAGAATGGACTGTGAGTCATCATCTGGTCTTTCTACAAGGTGGTACACCGGGGTGGCACATGAAACCACTATCTACATATCTCACACCATTCTGATTGTTTAGATGGAAATGGACTTGGCACACATGTTGCAACATAATTTGGAGGGATAGGGCACTCATCTTGGCGATGCCCCTCAGAATGACATACATGCTCACACATGACTTTAGTGTTTACCATATCTTGCAGCTGCATCATTAGGTTGGCCAATTGCAACTGAACCTACACCAACCTGGTTGATGTCTCTGCGCTTCCAGGTGTAGCTTCCAAGTGCATTGCGATTTCGAATTCATTTTACTAAGTTGTCACCTTTTTTGGGGGTGAGAGGGACTCGTATATGGGGGAGTAACCTGCAATGAACCATTCCCGATGTTTCACATCCTGGATTTGGAATATCATCCTATCCAACAAGATTTTAAACCATTGGCCATAGTCCTTAACAGTTTCTCCTTTCTTCTGTTTGATCTCCTTTATTTCTATAATGCATTGGGATTCTGACTTGGGATTCTAAAAATCCCTAAGTAGATCATGCTTAATATCAACCAGGGACCTTTCATGTCTCATTGGCGCAATAGCCTTATACTTCATGTACCATGTCAAGGCTTTGTCCCTAAACTTTGTCTCTAGTTGCGTGATTTTAGTTGATTCATCTGTAATTCTCTTTACATACTAGACTACTTCGTAGGTAAACCAATATTTCTCTGCATCATCCTTACCCATTCTATGGAACATGGGTAGTCTTAGTGTACTATCTTTATTCACCATCTTCAAACTCGAGCTAGTTCCACTTCTCTGACTTCAAGGGGATTTAATTTTCCACACCACTATAGATTGGGGTAAAGTATTGATGACTTCACCTTCTTCATCACTCGTCTCTTTGCTTCTCTCTTATTCTTCTCTTTATTATACTATAATATCTTCATTGTCTATTGTGTTTCCTTCTTGATTAAAAATGCACAAGGGGGGTGGTACAAAGGGGGGGGTAAGTCCATCTTCTTTTGAAACTTCTTGCGAGGTTACCCATAGAGTTATCTAATTGTAGTCGTACAAGACCATCTACTATTATCAATTCATCTCCCCCACCACTAGGGGATCCTCCATCTTCCTCTTCTTTTGGCACACCAACATTCTGTGCCCTACCTTCCTATCCTCACTGCGCACCGCAAATGTGTGCTCTATCTCTTGGGTCAACCCGGGCACTACAAATCTACGCTTTGTCTCCCGTTCTGATTTGTGCACTACCATTGTGCACACAATCACCCTCTCTAAACATCGCACTACTTCTCTGCACGCCATCCTATCTTCTTATCAGTTCACCATCGATATGTGCTTCATCTTATTCTAAGGTTGCATCACTGCGCAACAACCAAGGGGTGCAAACTTTGTCACCTAGGTACGTACTAGTATCACTATTGGTATCCCTACTCGACACCATCTCCTCTATGACACACCTCTTTGTGGGCCTATCCTTGTCTATGCTCCACTCTGGCACAACATGCTCTCCCTCACTTCCACCTGGTGTGGTTTCTTTTCTCTTCATCTTGGACCCGACTCCTCGTCACATGCCCCTAGCTATTTCGTTTCCACCTCTCTCTTCTGCTCCTCATCTTATCTCAAATCTTCTTACGTACCTCTCGATATGTTTCTCCTCTCCTATTCCGGGTCCATTCCATACCTCACCTCATCTCAAAAATTTATGGATCCTCCTCAACATGCTCATTCTCTCTATTTTCTGACTTTCCCCTATCTTTGCAGAACCCCCCCTGTGCTAGGGGAATTTACTCACCCATTTGATTGGGCTCCATGTGTGTTATCCCTTTCTCCACGACCAACATTTCTATCCAAAGTAGAATTTTTGCCAACATTCGCCTTCGCGTTCTCAACAAATTTTCTTTCAGCCTCATTGAATGAGTATCCTTCTTTTACTCAAGAAAACCAGAAGTCGATATCCTGAGTCCACTTGTTATCTATCACTTTTAGTTCTTCAAGCGTGGATTGATACCAAGCCACTGGCTCCAATGACCACACCGAAGAATGAGTAGAAACTTGCCTTTTCATCCATTCATGCAACAGACAAGGAAATTCAACAAAGAAAATCTCATGCATATATGAGTAAATATACATGTCTTTCCATTGCTTTACATTCACTCTCAATCCTTGAGTTTATCGCAGGGAAAACTTATGTTCTTTTTCCTCTACCTAGTCTTGAATTTCCTCTTTAGTGGGATGCCACCTCATTTCTTTCCTTCATCGTTCCCGACAAGACTTTCAGGTCTTGACAACCAAACCATTTGTTGGGTGTTTTTATCCATGCTTGTGCACCTCCTTCTTAACGTTGGGGAGTTTATACCTAAGGTTTGTCCAGAGTTGTCCAACAAAAACCCAAGAGCACCGACATATCAATCCTCGACCAAGGTTGAGGAAGGTCTCACCCGAGATGTAGAGAGGATCACAGAGACCATAAGGTATTGTGACGGGGATGAAGGTTAAAAACATGAAAAGTCATCAGGATTGGCATCCATGCAACTCATATATGATAGATTATTAGGACTAAGCATTAAAATAATACATGCACATATTCAACTCATACATAATAGACATAGAATGAACAAGAACTATCAAATATTTATTACTAGAGTCATTCCATCACAATAGAGATATACATTGTGCATGACAAATACATATGACAGCCATAGAACTTCATATCTTCTCTATATAAAGTCTTAGAGTTACAAAAAACTATGCAATGCGCCTTTGCTCAACACTCATACATACACAGACACATAAATATATTCAAAGTATTACAACATTACAATAGGCTTGGAGCGAGCTCGATACTGAAGACTTAATGAATCTATTTTCCTCAATACTAACTAGTGTAACCAACTAGCCCTGTTTATGATATTAGTGATTCCTTTTATAGTTTTTGCTACTAGGGAGCGATGTCTCTTTCTATTCTGCTCCATTCATTTTCCTGACAAAAATACCTCGCATGCTTTTGGTGTCTGCCAGTGCTTCATGTATAATTTATGTATCAATGGAAATATTAACTTCTTGTCTATCTCGTCCTCTGGTCGTCCCACATCCTCGTATGTTGCTAGAAGTAATCATTTGAGAAGATTTCTCGATGATTCATTTCTTGATTCTGACAGGAATATTCTTGGTTTCTGGTGCAACTAACAAAACTCAAACTGATGTGCACTTGGTAGACTTTAAGATTTATGTGCAACTAAAAAAACTTGGTCTGGTGCACATTTATGTCATTCCTCGTGCATTTTTGTAAGCGTGCACAAAACTATGGAATGAGTGTGCAGAACTGTGTTTGTGCGTGCACACAAAATTGAACCCAAAACTTTGGGTGCCAACATGCAACCTCTAAAATTCTATCTTTTAAATCTATGTTGAACACGTCGATGGCTGAAATATGCATTTCATTAGCTCTTCTGCTAAGTGCATCAACCACCTAATTTCCCTTTCCTTTGATATGCTTAATTTCAAAGTCATATTCACTCATAAATTCCAACCATCTAGTTTGTCTAGCATTTAATGTTGGTTGTCCAAATAAATGTTTCATACCACAATGGTTTGTCCTTAGTTCAAATATTCTCCCCATGAGGTAATGTCTCCACATGTTTAATGCATGTACGTTGGTTTCTAATTCCAAGTCATGTGTAGCATAATTCCTTTCACACTCTTTTAGTTGTCTAGACTCATAGCACACCACATGATCTTTTTGACTGAGGACTCCATCGAGCATTTCCTTGCATGCACCAATGCACAATACAAAATCTTCATTTGGATCTGAAATATTCAAGATTGGTGCATCAGTTAATATGTCTTTTAGTTGCTGAAAGATATCTTCACTAAATTGATGCTCTTTTGTATATTTTCATGTGACCAATACTTTATCGTTTATGGCATTGTTCCTTTATTTATTTTCCTTTGACCAAAGATTTATGTTCACAATACAAGGAATGGTGATGCTCCTAAAAAGAGAAAATTGCTTCTACTTTGCCATTACTTGTTGCTTCAAATGTAAAATGTATTTATTAGTTACAAATGAATCAGTCCATATATGTTAAACCACTTGAATATGTTGCTAGATGTTGAAGCCACCAATTATATCCCTTAATTCCAACAAAATCTCCTTGAAATATGCATTGTGAAGAGCATTGGCAGCTACCATCCCAACAAATCCACTTTCATTACTGCAATGAGTATAGGCTCATGCCTATCAACCTCATGTTTCCCCATTCCCCTTTCAAATATTATACAAGTCTTCACATGCAGAGAGAAGACTATACTACTTCAACACTTCACAGCCAATAGTTAAGGCGATGCAAAAGACAAAATGGTTATAAGTTTGAATGGAAACAATTTTAAAAATGAGAGCATAGGAGATTCATATCGAATCCTTATAGTGATTCGAATGAGTGGTGAAAATTAAAGAGACAATGATTACATGAAATTGTGATAACATTCCAAGGGACAAATCATATGATGAGGTTATAAGGGAGTAATAGTGGGTGTTGGTATGATGGGTTATAATGACAAGGATAAGTGGTAGATATGATAGGATAGAGAATAACAATCTTAGAGTAGTTGTTTATAATGAACTCCCTTCATTTCCAATAAATCAAAAGAGTAAAAACATCTTACCTCAAGTTTCTGAGTTATTAATACGTACAAATATGAATGTTGGATATGAGCATGTGCAGGAGAATTTGAGGCACAATAGAATTATGGACTACTTGAAGAATGAGAATTAGAGACTTGCCATCATTCAAACATGTTCAAATGATGAAAAACACCAAAACTGCACCTGCAGGTTTTCTTGTACCCTCTATACAATTTTGGTAACTAGTATGCAGTCTTGAAGAACATAAACCATTGAAGAGTTGAAAACACATTGTTGTTGGCAAAGGATGAAGCTAATGGAACAAAATTATCCCTCTTTTCAACAAGTTTCCTTATTAACTGATGAATTTCCTCGCTTATTCGGAAAAAACATGAAAAGGTTGTTGCATTGTACTTGGAGTTGGACCAACAACTATGTGTATCATTTATTGAAATATAATCATTTACTTACTATCCTACCCTACTTGGAAAAAAAAGAAACATTTTCTCAAGTGTAAGAGTATTACAAATGCAACAGAATTACAAGCGTACCCATATCCAAGTATGAAAATATACCTCAATGGTTGTCTGGACATGAGAATCCAGCTACTCTTATGGAGATGATTCCAAGAAGTGTTGAAGGGTGGAGGGGTACTATATCCTAATGACGATTTGGAACCAATATTTCATGTAAGATTTGTCTCCTTGGCTCTCTCTAGCTGTCAGGTCATATGGTTGTTCTGAGAATTAGTCATCACACTTTGTGATGCACAAAGGATCTGATGATAAATAGGCCAAAAATTATTCAATCTCTGGCTCTAATATCTACTCTCCATATGGTGTAGCCCATGGTTCTTTGATCTCTTCCATCTGCTCATAAGGACTACTAGGAGGAACTTATACATCCTCCTCATGTGGATTATGTTCATGGATCCATGGTTCCTCTACTGCTTCTTGAAATCCAAACCCATCCCTGGTAACAACTCTGGAGTGTGGGAAAGGATTTGAAGTGATCCTTGTAGGGGTATGTCCTCCTATGCTCAACAAATGCTTGAGCATATTTACATTCTTCTGGCTAGTTTGTTAATCCATATCTCGCACATGGATTACGATATGGAGTTATTACAAACCAAAAACAAGAACTTTAATAAAATAGATGAAATTTTGCACACCACACAAGACAGATTCCAAAGAAAAGCATGTATTTGGACAACTCACACTACTCAGACCTTGTTGTCACCAATTTTTCTGTTGACATGAGAATCTTTTCCATTTCCATGCATCAATCTAAAATAAAACACATTGAACCAACATGTTGAGGGCTCAGAGAAACTCACTAAAGTGAATGCAGCAAGATAGAACCCTTTTAGAAATTCCAAAGTAAGGGCACCTTTGCATCTTATTGTTTCTCCTCCTCTAAGTCTTTAACGCTGGTGCAACAGAATTATGCGCAAAAATAAAAACTGCAAGTGCTATAATCCCTTTAGCACCTCCCTGGAAACAACATAAAAAATGTCCGGTTATTTATATGCATAAATCCTTGACATTAAATCTATCAATCTGAGATTTTGTAGACTTTGAGATGCAAGCATAGGAAATGCAAGATCAAAGCCTATGTTAATTCTTACACATCAAATTTCCTCACTTCGATAATGTCACATTCTCATTKTCGTAAGTGTCGTAAGTGATCTGAAAATAAAAGGCTGACTTGTTATGCTATGCAAGCACCCTCTACTTCATAAAAATAAAACTTTACAGGACCTTGCTCCATGTGTTAAAATATGTAAGATAAAATTATGTGTTAAGTTCATGCTTCTTTTAAATGTTTATGTGTGAGGTCTTTGCAAGATTAAATATGTTGTTTTCATAAATACAACAACAAAAATAACTTGCAGCAAATAATAACCAGCAAACACTCACAACAAGAACAACATGATAAAGGAGTTCACCCCTCTCTGGGCTACATCTCCTTGAGCCTCCATCAATGGACTTGGCTCTCTGGGATTAATTTGTCAAAGATTCTTTTACAAGCTGCTGCTCAAATCCAATGGAAATTCTGACTATACCATTGGGATCAAAATACATAAAAACCCCAAAAATGACTAATAGAACTCTGAAAACGGATCATGGCTCATCTGGGCATGACCTCTTCTACAAGTGGCCTTAAGCTTCCCTGAGCTTCTCTGTGGTAAAAACACCTGTAAAAGTCCTCAAATGGATCTAAAACCTATCCCAAAGTGTTCAAAGCATATTAATTAGTCAAAAATGATTATTCAATCACAGGAAACAAAGATAGGCTCATCTGAGCACAACCTCAAACAATGAGGGCTTCAAGCTCCCTAGAGCTTCCTGAAACTTCAATGGTTAAAAACCTGCAAAAGAAGTCTTCAAATAGCTTCTAAAACAGTGCCAATGGATTCAAAACGTCCAAAAACCCCTAGCTGGGCTTTTACGGCACCTCATTCGGCCAAAAAATGAAGAAGATAGGCCTCCTTCCATTCTCTTCCTTCAAGCTTGTTGTCTCTGGTTCCAAAACGCACCTCTGTGTGCTCAACCAAGAATACGCTCAAAAATTCGTGCTAAAACCTAGCACCCGTGCATAACCGCAAAACTGATCAAACTATAGGACGGTTAGGGCGCGCCCAACCCCTAACCGCCAAACCTGTGGGCACATGGGTCCATGTGACCACGTGCAAAAGAGCTAAGTCCCAAAGCAAATGAACAACCGACAAGTGTCGGCGCGTTTGGTTTAAAACTCCCGCGCTCCATGTGTGGTCACATATAAAATCGGGGTCATATGTATTAGCACCTGAATCCAAGGGCTGGACGCTAAAGAAATATGCACGCACATTATATTAAGGTCATATGATATAAGGTGTATGCGACCAGGGGATTTGTCATTTGTTTAAAACCGCGTGCCCTCCGTATATATATAATGGGTCATGTGGTAATACATACAAACGCGGGTTGGGGCTAAGCCCCAGCCCGACCCCCCGCCATATTAAACATTAATCCAATTCAAATATAATAAAAACCATATGACTTACAAGGACCATCGTGTGGGCTAGTGGTAGCCCACACACTACCAAAGCGTTGAACCTTGGGGGAGGTCCGAGGTTCGATCCGCAAGGACTCCATAATGTTTTTAACCAACCAACCTATACCATGGTGCCACATGGCAGCCCACGACTGGGCCATGTGGCACCTCATAATTTGCCAAAGACCATGCCACGTGTCACAATTTGATTCAACCACATCTGCCAATGAGTGAATGCCATGTCATCATCTGCCACCTGGACGTACGACCTCTGCCACATCAGCATATGGCCTCTTCCATGTCAGCATGTACGGACTATACAGACTGTACACTCAGCACAATTGTTTTTACCTGTTTGGCGATTCGAACAGATCGTGATATCTTTCTCATCTGACGTCCGTTTGAACCCAAACGAGTTGCGTTGGGTTCTTGATGACGAGGGCTACGCACCCATTCATTTTGAGGCAATTCCGAGAACTTTTATTTTTGAGCTAAAATTTGACCCCTGGTCTAGATTTTGATCACGCCTTCCCACTGAAAGGCTTTTGGACCCACAAAATCTTATGATTATCTGTCTGAGATTCAATACTCTTCTGATTTCAAGTTATATCAACTGATTCTACTTGAAAAGTCTTTTTGACAATCACCTGGATACCTTGACATGCCTTGCACTGCAACTACTATGTCCCTCAACCACTGTTCTCTGGTTGTTGTTGACCCACTGTTCTCTTTGTGCTTGGAAGACTGCCAACCTTCCCACTGAGAATCAAGTCCCTCTTGTGAACTCTTTGACGTCAACACAATCAACTCTCCAATGGCTGCAAAAACTTTCCTGCGACATCTTGTCACAAGCCAAGAAAACCATCAATCTTGAAAACAAATTATACAAGACTGAAAAATGATGCCAACAAAGTCTTTTTGCTCTTCAAACAAACTGTTGCATCTTGTACTTCATCAAAACACATGGTTTTTTCCTGCATCTTGGTGTACTGAAAATCAACTTACAACCAAACAAACACCATCGACTAAACATAAGTCGAAAAACATGATCGACACAACATAGTCGTCAGACAATCATCGACACAAGTAGAAACTCATTTGAAACATCAACCTTCCCAATGACAAGTCGACAAACATGATACACAATCATGTTAGATCGTGAGTCGTTCATGATCAACTATCACTAGGTTCACTGCTTACACATACACAAAAACACATGCATGTGCATAGCTCTTCAACTCTCCTTCAAGTACAAACATAAGTACATAACCCAAAACATGTGGGTACATAAGAGCTGAATATGAAAAAGATATATGGTTGTAACAAGTGAACATCATACCCCACTTTTACATCCTCTTGGCGAAGTTGTGCAACAACAAAAATGCCTTCAAATGAATTGCATTCACATGCAACTTGCATCATACAAGTTGTGATAAACTGTTGCAACTTGTCATACTCTCAACATAAATGCATACATAAGGCTGAAATATGCATCTACAATAGAAAATGCAAGCCTTACTTGCTCAAGAAATCCAACCATTTCTTACCAAGCCAACTCAACGGTGACTTTTTCTGCTAAAAATCGTCCTCTTGTGAATCATCTTGACTCGCATTGATAATGGAATCTCCTCTTCCATTCTTGCCAATCTCTTTATCCATCTACTTCTTGTGTTGTGGATGAGTGGTTGGATGCAATTTCCAACATTGGTCAATGAGATGACCCCTCTTCTGACAATGAGTGCAAATATTTTGCATCTTCTTTTCACGTTGTCTTTGCTTATAAAGTTTCCTGAAATTGGCCAATCTTTTCCAACATTTTGAAACATGATGGTTATATAAACCACAATATGTACATGGATTTTTTTCTTCCATTTTTACATGCAAATTTATCATGCTTAACATAATCAAAAGCAACTGAATGATATGCAGAATTATACCTTGAACATTCACCTTTATCGCCTCTTTGAGGAGGTGAATTTGAAGAGTTACAAGCTCTCCTTTGAAGACCATCAACAATGTTCTTGTCCTCATCGTTGTCACAACTCTTTCATTTCACACATTTGCATTCATCTTGAACACAAGCTTTGCATGCTGGAGGGGTTGAACTTTCAACAAAAGTTCTTGAACTTTAGCCTTCTTGAGGAGGTGAACTTGAAACAAAATTTTCTCTTGGAACTTTTTCCCTTGTCTCCTCAACTTTGGAATTTGCTCCATCTCTTCGTTCATATCCAAGACCACAATACTTGGGTCTCTCTTCAACAACAATAGGCTTAACAATGCCTTGTGCATGTTTGCCTAAACCTCTACCTTCATAGCCCATTTTTAACAATAACTTGGACCCTATTCCTCTTGTGTGATTTTCAAAAACACCAAAACATTCATCTTGAGAGGAATTTGAAGATAAACTAACATTACATACCTTATGTTCATGAATGTACTTGGTAAGGGTTTCCTTTGCCTCATGGAGTTGAATCTCCATCTCATGCAACTTTTCAAGAAGTTGGTCTTTCTCCTCCTTCATGACCATCAACTGCTCTTCAAGGGAAATGCTCTCTTTTCTATCTTCCCACATCTATTTCACCACATCTCTCATGGTTAGAATCTCCTTCAACATCTCTTTGTCAAAGAACTTAGATAACGAAGATGTATGAGAACTATCAATGTTTGAAGCTTCCTCCATCCTTGCAAGATATCAAACTTCAACACAAAACTTGCACAAATACCAACAACTAAATCTCAAGCTATCAATGGCAAACACATGAGCAAAACAAACTATGCTCTGATACCACCTGATCTGAAAA
>ML782698.1:584015-607429 GCA_009831015.1 Picea engelmannii
TAATAACCAGCAAACACTCACAACAAGAACAACATGATAAAGGAGTTCACCCCTCTCTGGGCTACATCTCCTTGAGCCTCCATCAATGGACTTGGCTCTCTGGGATTAATTTGTCAAAGATTCTTTTACAAGCTGTTGCTCAAATCCAATGGAAATTCTAACTATACCATTGGGATCAGAATACATAAAAACCCCAAAAATGACTAATAGAACTCTGAAAACGGATCATGGCTTATCCGGGCATGACCTCTTCTACAAGTGGCCTTAAGCTTCCCTGAGATTCTATGTGGAAAAAACACCTGTAAAAGTCCTCAAATGGATCCGAAACCTACCCCAAAGTGTTCAGAGCATATTAATTAGTCAAAAATGATTATTCAATCATAGAAAACAAAGATAGGCTCATATGAGCATGACCTCAAACAATGAGGGCTTCAAGCTCACTAGAGCTTCCTGAAACTTCAATGGTTAAAAACCTGCAAAAGAAGTCTTCAAATGGCTGTGAAAACAGTGCCAATGGATTCAAAACGTCCAAAAACCCCTAGCTGGGCTTTTACGGCACCTCATTCGGCCAAAAAATGAAGAAGATAGGCCTCCTTCCATTCTCTTCCTTCAAGCTTGCTGTCTCTGGTTCCAAAACGCACCTCTGTGTGCTCAACCAAGAATACGCTCAAAAATTTGTGCTAAAACCTAGCACCCATGCATAACCGCAAAATTGATCAAACTGTAGGATGGTTAGGGCGCGCCCAACCCCTAACCGCCAAACCCGTGGGCACATGGGTCCATGTGACCACGTGCAAAAGAGATAAGTCCCAAAGCAAATGAACAACCGACAAGTGTCAACGCGTTTGGTTTAAAACTCTCGCGCTCCATGTGTGGTCACATATAAAATCGGGGTCATATGTATTAGCACCCGAATCCAAGGGTTGGACGCCAAAGAAATATGCGTGCACATTATATTAAGGTCATATGATATAAGGTGTATGCGACCAGGGGCTTTGTCATTTGTTTAAAACCGCGCGCCCTCCGTATATATATAATGGGTCATGTGGTAATACATACAACCGTGGGTTGGGGCTAAGCCCCAGCCCGACCCCCCGCCATATTAAACATTAATCCAATTCAAATATAATAAAAACCATATGACTTACAAGGACCATCGTGTGGGCTAGTGGTAGACCACACACTACCAAAGCGTTGAACCTTGGGGGAGGTTCGAGGTTCGATCCCCACGGACTCCATAATGTTTTTAACCAACCAACCTATACCATGGTGCCACGTGGCTGCCCATGACTGGGCCAGGTGGCACCTCATAATTTTCCAAAGACCATGCCACGTGTCATAATTTGATTCAACCACATATGCCAATGAGTGAATGCCATGTCATCATCTGCCACCTGGACGTACGACCTCTGCCACATCATCATACAGCCTCTACCACGTCAACATGTATGGACTGTACAGACTGTACAGTCAACACAATTTTTTTTACCTGTTTGGCAATTCGAACAGATCGCGATATCTTTCTCATCCGACGTCCGTTTGAACCCAAACGAGTTGTGTTGGGTTCATGACGACGAGGGCTATGCACTCGTTCGTTTTGAGACAATTCTGAGAACTTTGATTTTTGAGCTAAAATTTGACCCCTGGTCCATATTTTGATTAGTAAGTGTCGCACGTTCGTAACAAGTGTCGTAAGTGTCGCATCGCGAACAACACCTTGGAGACACCTGCTACAACCCCTAAAGCATGTTAGAAGAAGAAGCCCCATAATTTGACAGTCGGAACAAAGTGTTTTCTATGAGAAATGATCTTCTTGGAAACTTTTGGAAGATTAGCGCTCCGCTGCTCATATGCAGGGAGCGCTAGCACTCTTTGTATATCTAGCAGGGAACGTTGAAGCACTATGTTTCCCATTGTAAGGGAGAGTCGAATTGGTTGAGCGAATCTTGGGAGAAATCCCCTTTTTTCTCTAAAGAAAACTATGAATGGATTGAGTTGGTTTGGCTCGAATCTAACCCTCAGGCTGCATATAAGGGAGATATCACAACTAATGGAGTCATATCCTCAACTAATTCCAAATATAACTAAGGTGTTTGAGCCTCTCAAAGCCTATAAATGGAGGCATTCTCATGGTGAACAAGGAGGAGAAATATTCAACAAAGCATTGTTATTTTGATTGTGGATCTTTCGAGAAAGGGGTTGGACAAGGAGGACTTGGAGAAGCTGCAATATCATATTAAGATTGTAAGTGTCTCTTTAAAGTTCTCATCAATATTCTTGGCCTATTTACTTCTAATATGTATTTACATGTAGTTGTCTATGCTTGTTTTAATCCTTCATAGATAGATCAATTTTGTCCAATCCATTAGAGTAGGAGATAGTTGTTTGTCTCTTGTCATCCATCGCATGTAGTATTCAGAATTCGCGGATTGGAGTAGCGTGGACAAAATTCGAAAGTGAGGTACATCATACTATCCCTCTTACTCTCTTTTTAGATGGGAATAATTAGTATGTAGGAATGGTAGTGTCCAAAGGTAGTTTTATGTCTTAGTAGAGGGGTATGTACTATGAGGGAAGGTTCACCTGTCTGCAGGGGAATTATTCTATAACAGAAATTGGCGACTCCACTGGGGATTGAATTTTCAGTTTTTTTTTCTTTCCTTGGTTTGTCCCTACCTTTTGTCTATCTTTAGATCTTGTTTTCTTCTTTGATCTATCCTTACATCTTATCATCTTTTCTAAGTTGTCTTACAGAGTCTTTGATCGAATTTCCCCGAGTTTTTGAGTTTTCTGGGTTTTTCCAAAATTTGTCCCTCTCCAGTTTAAGTCAGGGTGTTGATAGCTAGATCACTGCTCCCCCAGAGTGTATTAGGCATCATTGTAGCGCTCTGGTGCCTTGATATGCAGAGAACTAATTTTTCTTGCTTTTGAAAAATTGTTGAATGTTTACTTACTGGGTATAGTCCTTTGATCTTCCTCTTTGGCTAAGATCCTATTATGTTAGGTCTTGTTTTCTATTTGAATTAAAACTTGTTGCTTTTCATTCTTTTAGTCTTGATTGGGTTGGTCTTTCCTTACTTCAAAATCGATCATTTTCTCCTAAACTTGCTTTTTTGTTGCTCTTTTTGATTATCTATTTGATTAGATGTTTTCATAAGGAAAGTTATTGATCTTAGCATTTTTCTCTTTGTCTTTGATCCCTTACTCAATTCCAGAAGGCTATTAAGTCTGATTTTTTACTTTTTTGGTGTTTTTCTTTTAGTGGATAGTTTGTTCTTCTTTTAGTCTCTTATTGATTGTTGAGAGTGTCTTTGTTTGTGTTCTTTTTCTCCTTCTTTTTCAAAATCACTGTAGTGGAGTCATTTTTCATTATTAGTGAAAGCAAGAAGCATAAGACGAACTTTTCAATTTACATTTGCAATCAAACAAAGAAATACTTATATGCATTGGTTTTGAATATTGGAAAGGTTTTATTTATAATTTGGCATTTGTTAGAATTCTTGTTGAGAACGAAATAACATAAAATTTTGCATTCTTCAGTGCTTGTTAGTGAAAGAAAAGAAACTCTTCTCCTTCCCATAGATAGAAGTTCATTGAAAAGAAAGTTTTCATCTCATTTGTTTCATCTTTTTGGATTCAAGTATCAAACATCATCAATTTCACTTTCATTCACCTTTGTGTAACGAACAACCATGAAAATGAACGCTAATTAAAATCAAACTACAAACTTTATTTTTAAGATATTTACACCAACATTAGACTAGGACTAGAGATTTGGAATAGGCTGTGAAAATAACTCTCCACAGAATTAAAGACAAACTCAGAATCTTGTGATAGGAAGAGTAAATCCAACTTTTGTATAAGTATAACCAGGATCCCCCTCTCACACGGGGGCTACGCACGAGGTCACGTTCAGGAGAGCAACGAAGATTATCCCTTTGAGGCTTAACTATTCATACTATCATGATCATATATTGGGGGTTCTTCTTGAGGCTTAATTTTCATTTGATCTCGAAGCTTCATGAATTCTGAATCCGTTCGGGGTTCTCTAGAGTTTACTGGTCCACTTGTCCTCAGTTCTCTTGAAGGATTTCAGACTTGATATCCTACCCATACATTCGAACTCGACTATCGAATATACTCGCCCAGAGGCTAACTGCAAGTTGGTATCCTTAGTAGCCACAATCTTTAGGGTCCTTACACGAGGTGACGGTGAAGGGAAGTATTCATTGTACCTGGAACAAACATTGGTCAAACTCACTCAAGATCCTTGGAGGGTAACCCACGGGGAAAACTGTGATGAAGCTTGCACCAAGGTGTAAGTCTGTTAAGAAGGTCGCCAACGTAACTGATCCACCCGCTCATATCCTAGCCCCTTCTCACTTTGATCGCGTGATGTTGGATTTCATCACAAACTAGTATGGTAATTGAGAGAAGGAATTGTTTGTTTGTTGGTCTTCAAGATTTTTTAGCGAGTGTTGTTTGTTTACTTTAAGTTGTCTTAAAAAATTGGTATTGTGGCCAATAAAGGTCTTCGTAGATCACATATGATGCAGGGGTTACCTCCAGAAGGCTATGAACCCTTACCTCCTAACTCACCTAAAGACACTTACTGTGAAGAGGGTGAGAACCATTCAGATGTTGGGAGTGTTGCTACTCCTTTGTTAGCAAATCTTAAGAGAGCCTTAGTTACAAATGAGGAAGGTTCCACCCTTCCTGTACCCCTCTTTGCAATTTCCTCTCAATCCACTCCTTGTCCGATTGGATTCCTTAGGTAACGTTATAGTAGAATATTACCCTCACTTATCGTCAAGGCCCTATAATCAATTAGATATGGAACCAATACAAACAAATTTTAACAAAGAATACACTACCCTTGTATGTTCTACTGAAATGGTAGATCCACATCAAACTCATGTTTGTTCGATGTGGAGAACTCCATCGAGATGAGACCTTTATGAAAAATTTAATTTTAGTCGACTGCTTTTTGACCCTCCACATGACTCTACTACCGTCGATGCAGAGGCAGGATCGTCGGGTCAACCCATTGACCGTCCCATCGAACCAACAATCAATATTGCTACCACTTCAGGGAAAGTTCACAATGAAACACGAGTCGTGTTACTGAGTCAGTTGCAAAGTACCTTGACCATTACACCTCATATCCCTCTTCAAACTACAACTTCGTATACTCCACAGAATCCTGTTGGGACATCTTCGCATCACATAATGCAAAACCCTTCCACACAATTGAACCCAACTGCGGGTCAAATCCCTACCAGGGGGAAATCGTCCTCCAACATACAAATTCCCACTTGGGGACAACCCCCTCTTATCAGTCATACCCCAGTTCTTACCCAATCAATGGCAGAGGGACAACCTCAACCTTCATACACTGGAAACCCCTCATAATCCTGGGGACCACCCCAGGGAGGTCAGTTCCATCAACCAAATCAGGGAGGGCCATCAAACCCCAACCCGCAAGGAGGAATCCCAAATCCCAATCCTTTTGGACTACATTATGGACTACCTTTCCTGGGAGTCCTGAATCCCACTTGGACTCCTCAAGGTCAATCATATCCCCCCCCCCCAAGAGCCAAATCCTTACCCTCCTCAGGGTCAACCTAGTTACCCTCCTCAAGGGAAACCTAGTTATCCACCTCAAGTGAACTATCCTCCCCCAGGTTACATTGGTTATCCTGCACAGGGGAAAATGGGTTTCCCCTCTCCTTTTATGCACATTCCTCAACGAATAAATCCTACATTTTTTGGTCAACAACAATAGCATATGGGAGAGCCCGTTGGCTACAACTATCCAACTCAACCAATTTACGGCCCTACTTGCGTCCCTATGAAACACCAATATCATCCATAGGTCAATCAACAACTATCGTTCTTAGCCACTCTAGATCTACCAGATATGTCGAGATTGACAAATGATCCCATATTACATTCTCCATTTTGGCTAGTTATTCGTGCTAAATTGCCTTCCAATATTTTGAAGTTTGACGGTAAACCTATTGAAGGCCCTAATAACCACGTTATGAATTTTCATCTATGGTGTTCATCAAATTCACTAATGGATGATTCTATCCGGTTACAACTTTTCCATCATACACTTATGGGTACAACTGCTAAATGGTACATTGAATTACAACGCGGAACTTTTCAAGATTTTAATTCACTTGCCATGAATTTTCTCACACAATTCCAATTACCTATTTGCTATGAAACCAACACGAAACTTCTAACCCCCCTTCGTCAAAATAACTCCATACATATCTCTGATCATATTCATGAGTGGAGACGACGATGACGGTTGATCAAAGCAACTATTCCTGACCAATTGTTTCCTGAATGGTTCACCAAATCTCTCTTGCCTTCGATCGCTCGTGACGTAGCCATGGTTGGTGTCATTACAGAAGAGGAAGCCATTGCTCGTGCCCAGTATCTGGACTTGGTTTATTCCCAATCTGGTACTTTGTATGAATTGATTCCAAACACTCCCCATCCATCAACCGATCCATCAAAACCATCCTCCATCGTTCACACAGATGGAGTTATCGGTTCCGTCAAAACCTAGTCCTATTCACAATCGATCGGCATGACCAATTGTTCAGTCACTGCCCCCGCTACCGGATCAACTTCACTCTCATCAAATTTCCCCCCGACTCAAATATCCAAGGTGAATGCAATTCAATCTACCTCTCCACCACAGTCTGGGGGAAAGAATAAAAGTAAGAATAAACCAAAGAAAAATAATAATCAAACTGAAAGTGATAAAACACAAACACGACCACCTGCTACTGAGAAACAACCACAATGCAAACTAAAATTTTTGTGTCTCATTAGTGGTGACGATCACTACAAATGAGATTTTCCTCATCGGGATGAAGTTGCCAAGCTTTTTAAAGAAAATTATGAGCTCGATGTACTCACACATCCTTTTCCACAGCAGCAGTCATTGTTTGGACAAGCTCGTGCACCTCCGACAAGAAACAATCCAAATCATCCTTCTAACGAGGAAGCTTCATCGAGTGCACACATTTATATGTTTAATCGGATAGATTTTACCACTCGTACTACGACATACGATGCACCTCCAGGTAAACCTGATAAGGAAAATTTGACTACTAGTACTACACTGGATCCACCACTTACTACATTTACACCTCCATCTAGGCCACTCCAGATTGAGAAACCTAACTTTGACTCTATTCTACACCCTCCCAAGAGCACGATTCGAAAGTCAACCTTCAATCCAAACTCGTTTGTTGCTCAAAACTACAACATCGTTGAAGATTTGGCTTAAGCACCTTACGCTATGTCAGCTCTTGAAGTTCTACAACACTACTCTAGCCAACATAGGACTCTCTTGATAGCCATCAGAGCTATAGATCCCGAGTCATCAAACACTATCACGTTTAACCTGGATAATTTTAAATCACAACTCTCTCACCAATTGACTTTCTAGATCAATGTCATTGTCCATAATCAACATATTCATCGCACGATCTTGGACGAGGGGGAATCCACGTGTGTCATGTACTTGGCTTGCTGGAAAGGCCTAAAATCACATGGTCTCAATCAATCTCCCACCATGTTACGCGCTTTTCATGGACGAGTTTTTCGACCTCACGGATTATTACAATCCTTATCCATTCAATTGGAAGGAAAATTTGTTTTTGTCGATGTCAAAGTAGTCAATGCCCACCTCGATTATAACTTGTTGCTAGGGAGAAGTTGGTTCTATGCTATGATTGTCGTCGCTTCATTGGTTTTTCGATATGTCCAATTCCCTCATCAAGGTAAAATTGTGACCATCGATCAGTTAGATAACTGCACCCACGAAACCCGCACTCAAACGACCAACAATATTCCTTTTCTAGGAGACTCAAAAATTACTTAAATCATATGATCCATGGATCATTCCTAGTCCCTTAGAGTTTGATACACTAGGTGACACCATGCCACCTAGTCTTACAGAGGTTGAATACGATGTCATCCAGTCTGTCTCTCCTTCATCAGACGACCAACATTTGTTGGCATCTACGACTTATTCGTTACCATCCTAGTTAGATTCCCTATCCTCTACTTTTGACTACATCCTACAAATATTTCCATCAGATGAATCTATTATGGAAATGCTTAGTATCGAGGAGGCACCATGGGATGACAACCACCATCGTGCATCCTTTCTTCCCAGTTTGGATGACATAGAGAAATATATTTCATCTATTTTTCCTAGTGATATCATCGACTCTCCCCAATCTCCAATACTCACTCAAGATACGATCTCCGAGGGGAATTTGGGAAACATCTCTTCCACTATCACTGTTGACATATCCATTAAAGAAGGTATTATGGAAAACATACAACTAGGTGCAAACTGTTCAGCTGAAGAAGTTGAAACTTATACTACCTTGTTCAAATAATTTCACGACATATTCGTGTGGAGCTATGAATAAATGTCAGGGATCGATCCATCGATCGTTACACATGAAATCAAAATGTACCCAGGATTTAAACCTGTGAGACAGAAAATTCACCCGATCCATCCTAAAAAGACTACGACAATCAAGGCAAAAGTAGAAAAACTTTTGAAATCTGATTTTATTTATCTCTTCCCTTTAAACGAATGGGTTTCCAACAGCGTTTCAGTCACCAAGAAACAAGAAACTATTCGTGTTTGTGTCAATTATCGAGATCTTAATAAGGCTTGTCCCAAGGACAATTACCCTACACCCTTTCTCAACCAAATTATCGATAATTGTGTCGGAAGCGTCATTTTCTCTTTCATGGATGGGTTTTCTGGTTATAAAAATATCGACATTCTACCGACTGATCAACACAAAACAACCTTCATCTTCCCTTGGGAGACTTTTTCTTATCGAAAATTATCGTTTTACCTTAAAAATGTTGGAGCTACTTTTCAGCGGGCCATGTCATATGCATTCCACAATATCAAACATATTGTTGAACCTTACCTTAATGACTTACCCGCTCACTTGTCTCGTCGACGAGACCACATTGGTCACCTACGAGGCATTGTTCTTTGATGTCGGTTTTACAACATACGTTTGAACCCTCATAAATGCATCTTCGTTGTCGAATCAGAGAGACTCCTCAGATTCGTAGTCTCCAAAGACGGGATTAGGGTGGATCCCTTAAAAGTTAAATCCATTCTCTCTTTACCTCCTCCCAACAACCTCACTCAACTGCAAAGTTTGCAAGAGAAGGCAAACTTTATTCACCGCTTCATTTGTAATTATGCTAAAATCACTAAAGGATTCATGAGATTGCTGCAGAAATATTCCCCTTTCATCTAGGATGCCACCACTTAGCGCTCATTTGATGCTCTTAAGCATGCCTTAACGAACACACCTCTTTTTCATTCACCAGATTATGCAAGAGATTATATCATTTATTTGGATGCCTATACTTTCACTATTTCTATGGTGCTAGTCCAAGACGATGATGAAGACACTGAACATGTGATCTATTTTTTGAGCAAAAGTATATCAGGTCCTGAACTCCGGTATTCACATGACGAAAAGTTAGCTTTGGAAGCAATTATTTTCGTCCAGATATTTCACCATTAAATTATTCTACACACTACCACAATCATTGCAGACTCGAACCCCATGTACCATATCTTGATATGTCAAGTACTTGGGGGAAAATATTCCAAATGGATCATCATTCTCCAAGAATTTGATCTTGAGTTTGTCAAATCCAAGGCTAAGAAATCTTTGGTTTTTGCGGAATTAATTTGTGATCTTACCCATATTGATGAGGATACCAAGCCCAATTATTCTCTCCCTGATGAATCCATGTTCTTTATTAGTACGTCGAATCCTTGGTATGGAGATATCCTTCTCTATCTCCAAACCCAACATTTTCAGCCTAGTATTTCACGTGATGAACGACGTCGCATTAGACACCACTCAAAATGTTACCTCATCATCAGCGACACCTTGTACCTCTATGGCATTGATATTGTCCTCCAACGTTGTTTAACCCACAAACAGGTTGAACAAGTTTTGAATGAATATCACCTTGGAGCTTGTGGCGAACATCTTCCTGGGATGGCTACATCCGAAAAATTGTACGTGCCGGTTATTTTTGGCCTTCCATGTTCAAAGATTGCATTGAGGCCGTTAAAAAATGCCTACCATGTCAAGTCTTTCATAGGAAAGAACATACCCACCCAACTCCACTTCATCCCATTGTCATCATCAACCCCTTTGCAAAATGGGGCATTGATTTTATGCAATGTAAGTGTACCTCAATCGGGGGGCATGGTTATATCATCATTGTCATCGATTACTTCACTAAATGGGTTGAGGCTATGCCTACATTTCTTAACTATGGCTGCACTACAACACTTTTTTTTTCCAACCACATCATCACTCGATTCAGTGTCCCACAAACTATTGTAACTGATTATGGATCCCATTTCCAGAACGAGATGATGGGTGAATTGTGCACCAAGTTAGGTTTTCTCCGTGAAAATTCATCCCCCTACTAGCCTCAATCCAATGGACAAGTTGAAGCCATCAACAAAGTCTTGAAGACCATGCTTCAACACATGGTGGGAGCGAACAAAACCTCTTGGCACTTGTATCTCTTCTCTGCACTTTGGGCTTATTGAACTTCAGTTAAAACTACAACTGGATTTACACCCTTCTAGTTGGTATCTGGGATAGAAGTGGCATTATCGATCAAATGCGAGATTCCTTCATTGAAACTTGTCTGCTAGCGGGAAAATCCCCCCTTTAACTACACCAGGGTTCAAGATGTAGATAGAGCGAATGATCGTCTAAAAATTAATCGATTATCTATTCTACCCCAAACATACCAAAACAAACAAAACAAAAAGCAATAAGAGAAGAGATCAGGTAATTATACCTTTGATCCTACATCTGGTGATGATCTCCTCAAGCTTGGTAGTTCCAACGACTGCACATCTCCTCCCAAGACAAACTTGCATCCAAAGATAGGACAAAAAGGACTACAAGCATGCTATTCTATTCATAAGTTAGGGTTAGATATTAAATGCTAAGTATAAATCAATGAAAATACACAAAACATCATCATTTGGGACAGGAAAATGTGATTCTTTTATTCATCAAACAAACATTGAAACTTACACTCTGTGTCGGCCACCGTTCCACGAACCTGGTCTGGGCTCCTCTTTACCATGGTCCAAGTGCATATTGAATGGACTTCTTCTCTCAACCTTCTAATCACCTTAATGGAAGGGAATGGGTTGAATGGAGGAAGAAGGGGCTGATGAGGGAATTCTAAGGCAATATCTCACAAAAGGCAGCAAAATCTTGGGCAAGGAGGGGAAGTGAAAATTGGGCAGAGTTTCACTATTCTTATGCTTGGATGTGAAATGAGACCCTAACACCTCCTTTTATATGAAAAAATGATGGTTATTTGGTTGGGTGACAGGCTATAGTAGGTGAATTGGTTGGGAAACCTCCAATAGTCCATGAATTTCAACGAATTCCTTGCAACTTTTTAATTTTTGCAAATTTTGCAAGCATACGCGGGTTGTAATGGTGCAACAGGCGTATGTACGTTAGCTATAGTGGTGTAGAAATTGTATGTACATAGACTGTAATGGTTCAGGGTGTGTACATCTTCTAAAAAATGGTTTTTTAAGAAGAGCTTCTCAACAGTTCTTTGGAAAAATATGCAAGTAAGAGGGCCAAGGCCATGTATGCATGAGTAGGGAATTTTAAGGATATAACAAATGCCCCCTAATGTGTGAGGTCAGAAGAGCAATTGATGGCCGAAATACATTACAATATCTTCACCAATGTACCAAATCGAGTGAGCCCGGGACCAAAGTTCGGGAGGTGTCATCTACAAAACAACAATTGTCTCTCTGAGGCAGACATACCCATGCTCGGGATGAATTAAATCATGGCTACCAATCAAATACATTGTAGATCCATGTCATATAGCTATATAAAGTGTAGCCACGAGAAATACACAGCAGATCTACATCTCAAAATCAGTCGAAGATATACAAATATAGTATCCATCTTCAAGAAGCTAGTGACGTCTGATGGCTGGAGATGAGGTCTTCAGAGCTCGAGCAACAACTTCAAGATATTGAAAACTCAGGTAGGAGTACAATGGGAGTGTATAACTCGCTACCCTGAGGTATTTGACGGCTCATCGGGAAAAGACATGAGGATCTCGATGATCAGGCAGAGAAATTCGTCGATTTTGAATCTGGATTTGACTGGACTCTCGGGAAGGCCGACTCATGAAGGTCAAGAGACAAATTGCAGAAAGCCCGATTCAAGTTGAGTGAAACTTCCCTTGGACAAAAGAACGAAAGATGATCAAACTCGGGCAACATAACATTGACATAAGTTCACGATGCAGGAGGCAACGCAAACTCTCCATGTGTTTGGAAGAGTAACCAAACGGAGGAGGACACAACTCTATGTAGTGAGAACAACTTCCTAAGGTCATACTAGATCCCAATGCTTAGTGAACAAATGGAAGGATGTGCTTTGTTTAAGGGCGACTCTCTGTGCTGCTAAAAAAACAATGAATATTTCTCGTCCCCTCTTTTTGAAATATTTGATTTTTGTCTTTTTCAATTTTTTAAGAGCTTGAAAATGAATAAAAGAATGTTACGTTACAAAGGAGGAACGAGTGTCGCAAGCAAGCATGCTAGTTTTAGGCACAAGGAACATACTAATGCTTAGAGCAAGGAGACATGTGCAGGAAAAGGACACTCAGTGAAAATTCCTCCATCGGTCAGGGTGTCAAGTCGCAGAGGCAAGAAGTGTTACAAGGCTTGCGTATAAGACATGCTTCAAAGGTTCAGTTGAGAGAAACATGGAGCCGACATTAGGCCAAAGACGCAAAGTTGTTAATGTGATTGAGCAAGACACAATGAGACCCCTTCAATGTAATTTTTACGAGCTCAGAGAAAGTAAGCTCAGTAGTTTTTTCACGTTTAGAGAGTCTGAAAAACCGAAACGAAGACTCAAGGGAGTACATTTTTCGGAGATAGTCTACTCGGTTCGAAAAAGGGTTAAACTTGCACCGAAAAGACGTCTATTCAAAAAAAATTAACGAGTGTGACAAAGACAAGTTCACTCGGAAATATTTTCAATTTTAAGGAGTCTAAAAAGAGCTTAACTTTGGAGAACTCACAACCTTTTTCTGAATTTTAGTCTCCTTAGCCTGAAAAAGTATAAAAGTTACTGAGGAGAACTCTCCCGGCGAGACAAATCTCTCGAGGCATACCTTTTTCCGCTATGATCTACATGATGGAAAAGGGTTAAACTCATGCTAGTAGATGTTCTTCTAGACCAATTTAATGAGTGTGAAGGAACAAGGTCACTCGACGATCTTTTAAATTTTAGGGAGTCTGAAAAGAGCTTAACTATGGACTCCGAGGGGGTTCTTTTTTCGTAAATAATCTCCAAGGCCTGAAAAAGGTGATAAACCAAAACCAAGGAGAATGTTCTTTTTTGGAAGATTTAGTCCCTTAGGGCCGAAAAAGGGTTAAAATTATGCTTGAGAATACTCTTCTAGAAAAGCGAAGTTCCTAAAGCATAACTTTATTCGTGAAATTAGCCATTCGGACCGAAAAATGGGTAAACTACCGCCAGACAGATGTGCCTTCAAATTTGAGTTTGACGAGCGTGAAGGGCAACAAAATCGCTCAACAATATTTTCATTTTTAGAGAGTCTGAAAAGGTATTAAAGAAGACTCCAGGGGGATACTTTTCTCAGTTAATCCAGACAAGATCGAAAAGAATAAATATAGTTTTGTTGGATGTTGCTTTCAAATTTTAAAGCGAGCTTGAAAGACAACAAAGCGTGCTCATTTGGGAGTCCCGGGGGTGAGGCCAAGAATGATAGTACATCAAATGAATGAGGCTTAATCTCGTAATCATGACAGGACTAACAAGGACTCCCGAGCCTATAGTCATTACAGACAACATGGACGCCAAAATGCAACAAGGATCTGCCTAGGGAATCCATGTAAAGGTAGGCTCTACCACCTAATTACGACACTTCTAAAGCAACAATGAAGGTTTCGTGTCACACTTTGGTGGGGTCGATCCTATGGCAAAGCGAAAAAGACAACGAGATGCAGAAAGTGGAGATGAAATCTTAACTTCTATGTAAAATGTTGAAAAAAACGACTTTTACCAAAGGATACCAAAAAGTGACCTATCCCCAAAAAAATTACCAAACCAAAAGGAAAAGAGTATGGAACATCCAATAAGAAACTCAGAGATGGAATCAAGTGATCACCAAGCCAGAAAAAATGACAAAGGGGGTCAAAAAGTGGAAAAAAAGGCCAAAACAATCTATAAATAGAAGTTGACAGCTCATTTTTACCATTGCAATTTGAAAATTAACCAAAAGGAGAAAAAAAACCCTTCTCTAAAAGAGTTGATTCTGAGAGCTTCAGTGGACGAAACGACCTTCTACTTGGACCAAGTAAGTACAAATGCATCCCTCTTGCATTTCCATACTTCAATTATGAATTATTTTTAGTTTTTGAGGGGGTGTGCTTTCCTAAAAAGAGTGGCCCTGCGTGTACGTTGGTTGTCTAAGGACAACCCGCATATGTACTCGGGCAGAAAACAATATGCCCGCGTACATATGCGACCATGGCCAATATAGCCTACATACACCTTTTCAAGCTTGGAAAAAATAAAAATGCAAGTACTAACTTCCTCCATTTTTCCATGAAACAAGATGTATGTCCACTGGAGGGAGATGGAGCATGAGGACATTGACATTTTGGTCGAAGAGGACCCTACAACCATCGCCGCACTAAAACAGTGTGGGATATGGAAGTTCTTTCAGTGTTCGTTTATGAGGGCACAACCTAGATTACTCAATGCTCTTGTGGATTATTGGCATCCGGATGCAGAGGCATTCATACTAGAGGGTCAATCGTCGACCCCCACGACAGAGGACATTTACTTCTTGACTAGCCTCTCGAGAAGAGGGGAACTAGTCAATCTGAGGAAATTTCCCCCCGGGTCTTTCAACATCGAGGATTATATCCGAATGTACTATGAGGCTGGCACTGAGAAGGTAGGTTCTCAGGTGTCGATTCACAAGATCACCAGTTTGTCTCTGCGAGTGATCTTCTTGTTGATTGGGCGGATTACTGGATCCGCAGCCCTACATCAGGCCTCCCGGGTACATATTCACTGTGCCATTCAATGTCAAGAAGCACATTATTTACTAGAGTACAACCATGTTGATGTGCATGAAGAGACAACTGACAGAGTGTTGGAAACATACCAACAAGAACTCTGAGTTCGGTACGATTCTATGTTCATTTTTCTTTGAGAGGGTACCCAATCTCAATCCCAGAGAGACAGTACGGAGGCATGTGGCCTCCTTCCCAGCAGTGTGCAGGTGGGCAGCATTGTTGCCACGACAGGGTGAAGGGAGGACCATAGAGGCCTTTGACGACAAGTTCTTCGACTGGTGGGCACGATAGATTCTGACGATCAAGGATTACCCTTACATCGGGATCAACTTCTCTAGATATTCGGACATGCCCGTGCCTCCCTGCGAGGAGCGAGGAGAGATAGGTAACATGCTTTTAAATTTTTTAAATTTTTTATATATATATCATTTTTATGTGTGTACAGAGTACTGACTCTTGTGTATCTATTATGTATAGTTGTGGGACCTATGCACCCAACGGACTTCGCGAGGACTCAACGACATCCTCAACCAGAGGCAAGACCAACAACAACAAGGGGACCTCCAACAGGAGAGGCTGAGAGTGTTTTGAGACGCGTGGAGCACAACCTCACTGCGCTCACTCGCATTGTACCCATGGTTGAGATCGAAGATCTCCCACCTTCTATGCAGCCTCATGTCGTAGGGGTGGCACGGACATGGGTCCAACTATTCCGACATTTGGCCAACTCTATTATGCATTATGGGAGGGCCAATAGGCCCCATGCCTAGATAGGATGGACCTTTGATGTGTCGAGGGCACCTTTTGTATATGTATTTTTTGAGGGCTAAGCTCAGCGATGTATACTGAACACTATTTTCTTAGGAGTTTGTGCCCACTTATGTACTCATGACACTTTTTTTGAGATATATTATATATATATATACACACACACATATTTTCTATCTTATGGATTACATATTTTACAAATGTATATACATGTGTATGTGTGTGTTTTTCCTTTTATGTGTGTGCAACATGCCAATCTAATATTTGATTAGCTAGAGTATCTGTCATATGATTAAATCTCCTAGGAACATGGATATATGTAATTTAATCGAAAGAACGTTCTAAGAGATGTATCCTAAGGAATCGTTGGTGCAGAGTGGGATCATAAACACGATAAACCCCATTTAACTGGGACACAACCAGCTGAGCATCTAAGTAGACCCAGAGGTGAGAAATGCCATGCGACAACATCACGAAGCAATTGTATCATTGCACTGTATTCGACAACATTGTTTGTAGTGTCGCTTAGACAAATAACTCTGGAAGATAGCAACTAGCCTCTAGGTGTGAAAATCACCCAAGCTGCGGAAGCAAGCCTCCGAGTGTGTCGGCTAGCACTGTCCCAGAACCCAAAATACACCTTTGATTCACTTGACATCTACCACAGTGAAAAAAAAGACATAAATAACTACACGTACATAAAACAAAAAAAGACAAAACTGTATAAGAAGCTATACATATGTACAAGAAGTCACCCAAGTGACCAACCTAAGAGTAATACTTCTTGAGGTAGAGCCCATTTCTACGCTCCGCCAAGGCATTTTCTTCAAAATCAACCAGACGATAAGTGCCCTTCTTCAAGACCTCTTTCATAATGAATGGTTCGAACCACATGGGTTTGAACATGCCTACCCCCAGGGAATTTTTGTCTTGATCATAGACCAAAACAAGATCGCCTTCAGAGAAAATATGAGGATGAACAGACCAATCGTACTGACACTTGACTCGTTGCTTATGAGCCTCATTGGTTGAGGCTGCATCACGACACTGCTCATTGAGATGCTCAAGATTTAGTAGGTGTTCCTCAAGCAGTGAAGTGTCCGGCAATAACTCCACTACCAACTTTAAAGAAGGGATTTGACACTCAATAGGTAATATTGCTTCCAGCCCGTATACGAGTTGAAAAGGTGAGAAACCGGTGGCAGTCTTCACAGACATTCAGTAGGCCCACAATCCTGAGTACAACATCAAATGCCAATTTGACTTGGCAGAATTGATCATCCGTTGAAGAATACTCTTGAGAGACTTATTCACAGCTTAAACCTGACCATTCGCTTGCGGGTAATAAGGTGACAAATGTTCTTTCCTGAACCTGATCTTTGACGCTAATTTAGTCATATTTTGTTTTGGAAGTGACTTCCATGGTCAGTGACAATCTCCTTCGGGATAGCAAACCTTGCTACTATCTGATTAAAAATGAAGAGTCGTTGTTTTGCCATCATTGTTAAACATTGGCATAGCTTCGACCCACTTGGTGAAGTAGTCTATCGCTACGATGATGTAACGATGCCCCCTAGATGAAATCGGGTGACATGTAGTGAATTCAATCCCCCACTTGGTGAAAGGACCAACAACAGTGACAAGAAACATAGCAACAGGATGTGCCCGCATCTTCTAACAGAGGATCTGGCATGGGTGGCACTTCCTAACTGCCTCAACACAATCCTTGATTAAAGAGGGCCAAAAGTACCCTGCACATAGAATCTTTTGGGTTATTTCCAACCTAGACAAATAACCGCCACATGCTTCGGTGTGACAGTCGTTTAAAACGAGCTCTGCTTCTTCATGGATAATACATCGACAAATAATGCAATCCACGTCTCGACGATACAAAGTTTCATCGAGTATAAGATAGTTTCGTGCCAGATGTCGTATTCGTCGACGCTCATCATGGGAAGAAGAAGCGGAGCACTTCAAAGTCTGGAGATAGATCAGTATATCTCCATACCAGGGGTCTGAAGATGCAATTAGAAAAAGATCTCCTTTGATAGGCGATTCTTCAGGTATGATATCACTAGACTTGACCGAAAGTTCTGAAATAAGCTCGGCAAAGACCAACGACTTTTTGGATTTCGCTGAAACAAAATCCAAGTCAAATTCCTGAAAGATTACAGTCCATCTACTGATCTTTCCGCCAATGACCCGTCGTGTTAACACATATTGGAAAGGGTTCACGATGGTAATGACAGTGGTCTTGTGAAGCAAAATGTAGTGACGGAACCGTTGGACACCATGAACTGCCGCCAAAGCAAGCTTCTCAACGTGAGAATAGTTGAATTCCGGCCTAACCAGGCCTCGGCTAAGGTAATATATAACGTGCTTTTCGAGCAGATCATCTTCTTGAACCAAGAGCATTCTAATGGTCAACTTTACAGCAGCCAAATACAACAAGAAAACTTTTTTATAATAAGGAGGTTGGAGCAGAGGGGCAGACGTCAGGGCGTGTTTCAATGCTTCAAAGGAGCGTTGAGCAGCTTCATCCCAACATAATGGGACTCCCTTTTTTAAGAGACGCATAAACCCTTTAGTGATCTCAGCATAATTCGCGATGAAACGTCGAAGAAAGTTTGCTTTCCCCTGTAAGCTCTGAAGTTGGGGTATCGTGCACAGGGGAGGCAATTGAACTATCGCCTCAACCTTGAGAGGATCGACCATGATCCCTGTTGTCAAAACAATAAAACCTAAGAGACGACCTAATGTCACACATAAACTGCACTTGTTAGGATTCAGGTGAATTCGATAGTAGCGACATTGCTCAAAGATTAGTCAAAGATGAGCATGATGATCAGATCTCTTGCGAGAGCGTGATGCTAGATCATCAAGATACGCTTCGACTATGTGTCTAAGGTCGTGAAAAGCAAACTACATGGCCCGTTGAAAGGTGGCTCCAACATTCTTTAGGCCAAAAGGCATCTTACGATATGTGAACATGCCTCAAGGACAAATAAAAGTTGTTTTATGTTGGTCATCGGGTTTGATTTGAATATGATTGTATCCCGAAAAACTATCCATGAATGAAAAGACCTCGCAGACTGCACACTCATCAACAATCTGATCAATGAATGGAGTGAGAAAGTTGTCTTTCGGACAGGCCTTATTCAGATCACGGAAATTCATGCACACGTGAATCGTGCCTTATTTCTTGTTAACCAGAACCGGGTTTGACACCCATTTTGTCATCTGTACAAGGTAGATAAAACTGGCTTTGAGCAGTTTTTCTACTTCTTCCTTAATTGTTGCCGCTTTTTGAGGATTTACCAGACGAAGCTTCTGTTGGACTGGTTTGGCATCAAGATAAGTCGTAAGTTCATGCTCGACAATTTGTGGTTCAATACCTAGCATTTCCTCATAAGACTAAGCAAAAACGTCACAGAAATCCTTGAATAACTCAGTATAAGTTTGAATCTCTTCGAGGGAGCAGTCTACTCCGACGAAAACATTCTCCACAATGTCAGGGGTTTTGGATATATCTATTGGAATCGTTTTAGCAATAGTTTACATGTTACCCTCAGCATCAACTCTGTGTGTATCCAAAAGATTGATAGGACTGTTAGGTAGCTAGAGAGGTAGTGGGGGGCTCAGAGGGCCCATAATGATAATAGTGGAGGACATTCAATGTAAGGTGGACTAGGTTCACTATATTATTAAATAAGGTCCACTATGATTTAGATATAATAAATGGGTAGTTAGATATAATAAATGTAAAAGGACTTCTGAGAAGGTTCTACTTCTAGAAGATTCATCCTCTAGAATGTTCTTAGGTGATGGTAGCACTATATAAAGGGATTCAAACAATGTAATGGTACATAAAAAAAATTATTATATTTGAAGTGATAGCTCAATAGGAGGATGCCCCTCAAAGAGGCAAGTGAACAGGAGAGAATCTCTTCCATAATATGATCCATTGTATGGTGTTGTCCTACCTTAAGGGTTTTCTTATAATAAAGTGGTGGTTCTTCTATATTGTTCTCTGAATATTTGTGGTGTTTCTTCATGCAAGTATTTGGTTCTTAACAATTCGTATCAGAGCACTTTTCTTGCAAATATTTTTTTATTTTTGTAGATTTTTTTTCGGAGAAGAAAAAAGAGGGCCGCGATATTCCGTAAAATTTCGGTATTCTGTGAAAAAATTGTAGAAACAGGTTAAAGATCTAAGTTCCTCTCAGAAAAACACCCAAGTTAAAAAAACAAATCGTCTGAAACGGAGTCCGAGAAGTCAATATATTGAAGTCTTAAAATCTGCAATTTTTCAGGGTTTTTTCTGCGGACGACAACGAGATTTTTTTTATTTCTGTAGCAGTTGGAGGCCGAATTTGCCCAAACAAATTACAGATCTGATTTCCTCTCACAATTTCACCCAATTTAAAAAAAAAAAATCATCCAAATCAGAGCTCTGGAAGTGAAGATATCGTTGAGTTAAAATCAACTATTTTTTTTTTGTTTTTTCGTGACGACGACGGGACTTCAGAGTTCATAACTTTTCATAGGGTGCTCAGATTGTTACCATATCAATTTCATTGAATAAATTATTTTAAGAGCTTTATTTTAGTATATTTTATGTGGTGTTTCCAATGGTTATTTCCTCTCAAACCCTCAAATAAATTATATAGATGATTGAAGCATTCAAAGCCTAATGGTATGACACATTAAATGACACATTTGTTGACTTTGTAGATGGCCTCACAGACGGCCTCAATGATAGTTTTCGTATTATTCAAGATTCATTGGATCACATGCAAGAGATATTTCTTTTGGCAGACATCGGGGATGAATATAATCAAAAAATATATACTTGGTATGATTTTGAAGTCGATTGTGATGATTGGTATATGGATAGTTGCCATTTCTAGGATGACACCCACTTCCATTTTTTATTTGATGACTCTACTGTATCTTATTTAGAGCACATCAGGAGCTAGTTATGATTATCAGTGTCCAATCTGCATATTCTACAATGGTATTGTTCCTTCCAGATTCAACTTTGACCCTTTCTCACTATGTGGATGGATATTCTTATTTGGATCCACATGATAGGTGTCAATATTAGGAGCATCATTTTCAGTTGGTTATTGAGTGTCGATATCTTCTGTGTGGGGTTCACATGAGAAATTGGACATGGGACCCTGGTTTACAATGGTAGTTGGACTACTTCAGCATGGTGGCTTCCATTTCTCAATGGGACCCTGGTTCTCTAGTCTACTTCAACACTATGGTCCACACTTATCCATGGGAACATGGTTCTCTATTATTCTTCAGCACTATAGTCCACACTTATCCATGGGACCCTGGTATATTGTTGTACATCAAGCGTTGAGGACAACGCTTTCATAAGGGGGATGGAATGTTAGATAGCTAAAGAGGTAGTGGGAGGCCCAGAGGGCCCATAATGATAATAGTGGAGGTCATTCAATGTAAGGTGGACTAGGTCCACTATATTATTAAATAAGGTTCACTATGATAGTTAGATATAATAAATGTAAGAGGACTTCTGAGAAGGTTCTACTGCTAGAAGATTCCTCCTCTAAAATGTTCTTAGGTGATTGTAGCACTATATAAAGGGGTTCAAGCAATGTAATGGGATAAAAAGAGAATTATTGTATTTGGAACGGTAGCTCAATAAGAGGATGCCCCATCGAAGAGGCAAGGCAAGTGAACATGAGAAAATCTCTTCCATAATAGAATCTATTGTATGTTGTTGCCCTACCTCAAGGGTTTTGATATAATAAAGTGTGATTTCTTCTATATTGCTCTTTGGATCTATTGTGTATTCAACATTTGTGGTGATTATATTTGTAAATCTATTCGGGTTCTTAACATTGAGGCTAAAACATACAAGCTACAAAGGCCCTTTCCTTGTCCCAAATTGCAAAAATATAACTAGAGAGATCCCAAGGGTAGATGAATTCCAACACTTATGAAGATTATGATTACTAGGAATGAAATGTATGTGTTGTTAATATTATGGTAGCTGCGGGGGGTATTTACCCCCATGTGTGAACTTGATGAGAATAGAAGACTCCGGGAAGCAAGAGAAACCCTAATGAGTTGGCTAATAAACCTAGAAGCCTTGTCGGCTCAAGAATATAATTTATATTAGGCTATTATCCTCCAAGAGAAGAAGTCGGCCAGAAATAATAATAATATACTGCACAGACACATACCCAGAAGGAGAAGTCGGCCCCAGCAAAACTGGCAGGATTACTATAAATACAGGACACTAGTTCTCATTTGCAGCATCTCAGAATTGCAGTTCTGCAGTTTGGTGCGCACTGCAGTTGCAGTCTTATGCACAGGTTTGAAGGAAGAGATGGTGCAGCTGCAGCAGCAGCAAGATCTCAGTATTGGCTTGAATATCTCTTGTCTAGGGTTTGGGACTATCTGATCAGATTTTGTGATGCGCTATCCTTGGGGATTGATGTGCTACTCTTTGTTTGGCTATCTAGCCTAGGGTTTACTTCCGGAGGAATTCTCAGGTCAAGGTTAAGGTGCTCGAAGGGAGGCTTCGGCCTATGGTTGGGTGACAAAGGTATCGTCAATGGTAAAACGAGCACACCATCTTCTATATTCTAACAAGCTATGGGCCCACACCCCTTCAGTCAGCCTAAAACGCTGGAAGGAAACATAGCCACTAGACATTGAGCTTGTTGAGGAACTGTCGCTAGGGTTACTAGCAGGAGTAGTTTCCAAAAGCAATGTAGCTAGGGTTACTAGCAAAAGCAGTTGCAGAAACTCTAAACCTCTTGTTGAGGCACCTTAAGTGACGAGATTGACCTAATCTTTGGATAGATCAGTGCACCCTAGCCCAACGCATATCCTGATACTCTCAGAAGGCCAAGACGTGAAGTTTGGATTTCTGGTCAAATCTAGGGTTTGACCAAGTCAAGCAAGCCATGACGAACTCTATGAAGTCTGAGAACAAGCTAGATGGAGCCTCTAACTTCAGAGCATGGAAGACAAGGATTGACCTCATCCTTGCTAAGAATAAAGTGTTGGACATTGTGAAAGGAAAAACCGTGAAGCTAGAGTTTGAAGAAGGAGAAGAGAAGGAACCGCAGAACGTTGCAGCTATAGAGATATTGACATCAATGCCATGAGTATCATAGTGGATTCCATAAAAGACCACTTGATACCCTACATCTCCCATCTTGACTCATCAAAGAAGATGTACGATGCCCTAACAAATCTCTTCTTAGTCAGAAACATTGGACAAGTTATGAGTTTGAAGAATGAGCTCTGTGACATGAAGATGAATGATGACGACAACATAACATCATACTTTGTAAATATCTCCCAGTTAAGAGATCAACTACAAGCTATTGAAGAGATCACTTCAGAAAAGGAATTGGTGAACATAGTACTCAAT
>ML782698.1:620712-729623 GCA_009831015.1 Picea engelmannii
TGGGCATGATGACTTTTATGGGCCTGGCTCTCTCACCGTTAGGCTTACCTACTCTCCATGCTTGACATATTTGTCCTTGCCATTGGAGCTTGTCTTTCAAGAAGTCTCTTGCAAGGTCAAGAGTACATTCATTTTTCCCATATCTTTCACCCCCTTGATAATTATGTTTGTTGCTCTATCATATCTTTCTTTGCTTTCTCTATCTTGCATGTTGTCAACCTGAATGTTTATTTCTCCTTCACATGAGAATGTTACATGAGACAAAGTTTAAGCACCATCACCAAATATCCACTAGAATGTTGTTCCATCAATCAAAGATATACAACCATGAAGAGATCAACAATGGATGACCCATGACAACTTATCACATAAGGGAGAAACGAGTCTCATCCATTCCAAGGTACCCAAGCAACCGAATGGAAGTACCATCTCCAAGTCAAGCCAAAACTCATGAAGCTATCATCCTGCAAATTCGTACCATCTCCAAGTCAAGCCAAAACTCATGAAGCTATCATCCTGCAAATTCCTGTAATGTGATGAAAATCACACATGTAACCCTCATGCAATATGAGGGGTAAAAGGCTTATCTATGGCACTAGGGATAAAAGAATATCGTCTATGATAATATTTGAGTTTGCTAATTTCAATTGTTATAAATGACATGAATGCTTTGACATCTAATTGATAAATGGTAATCTGAATTATTTATGTTTCGTGGTGTTTTTACACACATATATATCAGTCGTTTCCCTGCTGTATCATATCTGATTTTTCTGAAAAAAATCTGTATCCGTTCCCCCCAATCTGTATCTGTTTCAGTGTAACTTACGTGAATAGAAAATAGGTGGAGTGCTGAAGTAAAATAAGACATGGACCAAGAATTTGGCAATAGAGATACATGGAAAGGGCTTTATAATATGTACACATCATGGGCACCCTCTTCAGAGGCTTGACTCCTTCAATATATAATTCTGTAATAATTTGCATAGATACCATGTTCAAAACGTTCAGTAGGTTTGGGAAGAAGGAAAGCTTTGAAAAGTTCAAGATTTTGGAAAATAGTTTGAAAGGTTTGGAAATACAGAACATATAAATTTATGATTAAAATTATACATATTACTCAGAAATTCAGATAATTTGAGAGAAATTCATGAATATATACAAAAAATAGTAATTCAAAAAAAGATTTTTTAAGGTTTTTTACTTACATTTTTTAAAGAAAGGTTCGGAGGTTCAGTCTGGACCAGTTCAGCCAGTCTGAAAGGTTTGTGGTAAAGCCAAACCTGTTAACTATGATAACAAGGATCAGATTCTTCCAAGGGCCAAAATGTAAAACCACCCTGATTTCGTCCTCAAATTTAATCATAGAAAGTATGTATGAATCTATTCCAAAATCTGACAATAATCTTAGCAATCTAGATGCTGAAATTGCTTAAAGATTTTGAAAATGATGGTTTCCACACACTGCATAGGATTGATTTAGTGTTGACATTATTGTCATTATTTAGGAGTATAGCAGGTGTAATTATACTGCTGACACTTGTTTGAAGTTGCAACCATCCACCAGACACAATAGAGAATGCCCGACAGATTATAGAGCAGAAGACAAATGGCTTTTAGCATCATGATGATCATTAAAAATGGACAAAAGCAGTGAACATGAAAAATCAAAGAGTCCTTGCCTGCAGCCCACGGGCATCTCATTAAAGAAGCCTTCCCAGTTGCTTACTTCTTACTCGGTTCACACATACAACAGTAGACGAATGAAACAGCACATACCATCAAAATACATTACTGTCAATCCTACAACACCCAATTGTGTATCAATCATTTTTATCAATACATTCAAAGCTGGCTGCCGAGCAGTCACTATATAACACTCAGCAACCCCACTTTTTCTATTAAAATTCTTATGTTTATACATAATCATTCTATTAATTATCATCCAGCTACCAATCCTAATGCTAACCACCTATGGTTGGTTCTAATTGCACTTACATTAAAGTATAAATTTTATTATAAACTGCCATTTAAAGTTGCCACAGGTTGCCGGTGGATTCAGGATTAGTTGAAGTAGCTTTCCAGTCAGTTTGCAGCCCAGTTGGGTCAAAGATCAAAGTGAATTGCAGCTTGATGACGCCACTTCAGTGGTCACATTCAGTAGACTCATACCAGAGTCACAGCATGGTGGGCTTACTCTAGTGAACTCAGACCTTGGAGGGCTTGCTGCAATAGACTAGCCAATAAAGGTGTAACAACTAATATACTTTTCCATGACAATATCAGTCCAAAATCAGCATAATTAAGAATGAGGATCTCTGAAGTTGGTACTTATTTATCACAGTACCACTAAGTTCACAGTTACATCATGGCTACATGGAGAGAAAGAGAGAGAGACTTTGACTTTATCTTAACTTTTATTAAAATGCCCACAAGGCCAACTACCCTATCCGACAGAAAGGCTTACATCTGAAGCTAAATTTCAAAACGGTAAGGAGGCAAGATACAAAAAATGGTACACAGAAATTTTGGACTACTTATCTGGATCTGACCTCTTTTCCATGGGCAGGTCTCCTAGACAAGCTGGACTGGCTTTTAGTAGCTTGTCTCTGAAACGTATCCTCCTTGAGACTCTCTTGTATGTCTCTTTTAGTTGGCTCCTCTCGGAACATCAACCGTCAGCTGCTATTTTCTAAGTTTGCTCCTTTCGTGATGTAGTTTTATGCTTCACAACGTAGCAGTAAATGCTTTTTGGTCTCCACCTCTCCCTTTCCACAAACCTGGCACGTCCTCCTATTGCCTAATTAAGGAGTGCTTCTGGACAAGGACTACAGACATGAATCAAGCACAGAAGCTAACATGAAATGATCATCCATGCCTTCCAGACCATTAAACTAAGACAATAAATGAAGCTTCACATCATCTCATGTAACATCCCCAACTACCCAGGTTGGGCCACGCCACACAAATCTCAACTTGTTGCGTTCTGATACCAAACTGTAACGTACCCCGTTACCAGCTCTTAACAAAATGCTCTGATACCACTTTGTAACATCCCCAACTTACTGCTAAGCAATGCCACTCTAAAAATTCTAGTGCGCAGATTCTACACTATAACATTGGTCTGCGCAAAAATACTTGAAGTAACGCGCATGACTCCAAGTTGGATCGTGCCACACTAACTATCCTCATCTAACACAACTTATAACAGCGGAAGTAACACAATACATCTATGTGCACTAGTATGTTGAGTACACAAGCATTACAGTGTGTATAATCCACTCTGAACATGTGATTCCTACTGTGCACACAACCCTTCTAGCATCACACACAAATTATGTTTTCCTTGTGCGCGTGGACTGCTTCCCCATGCACACAGCGAATCTAGCCACTTACGCACACGGAGTATTACCTTGTGTGCATGTCCATTCTAACCTCACCTCAAAAACTCATGACCATTATTATAAGGTTAACTTAACAGGATTAACTACTAACAACTATCATACTTGGCATGTATGACTACAAATATTGAATATCAACAACACACTTACATGTGCAAGTACCATTATACAAAGATAACAACAATTACTCATATGAAACATCGTACCAGAATTAAACCATTTCATACATAGATAATTAAGCACACAGTAAATGAGACAAGCACATAAAGAACACTTATCTTTTATGAAAAGTCACCAACTGTGTGCAGAACTTAGATGTTCCTCCCATCCATAGACTCTGTTGCTCATAAACTTTCAACAACAGGTCACCCCCGAGTTGGGGCTTAAACTCCACTAGGGAAAAAGGATTCCTAATACCAGGCTAAGGTCTGATAAACAGCGGAACTACACAGTCCAAAGTGCCCACTACTGCAACTAGTCTACAGTCCCTCATTCCCCACATGCATGTCCCACCCCGGGAAGTGTGCCCCTTCTTTGCTCAACAATCCTTCGGCTTCCCCACTTCCCTTCCAGGACTTCAACAATAGGCCGAACAGGAAGTCTCATAGCACTGCAACTAATGCCCAGCGCACCAAGGAACAATTCCCAACAAATCTCTCACCTGGAAAGAATGCTCATGAGCCTGACAACCCGCTTCCTCAACAGCACACGGGCCTGACAACCTGTTTCTTCGATAGCATACAGGCCTGACAACCCACTTCTTCGACATCCTACGGGCCTGAAAACCCGCTTCTTCGACAACATACAAGTCTTCCCAAGCACAGGGTTATACAATGGCGGTATGTTACAACAAGACACGACTTCCTCCACATAGGAAAGTTCGTCTCAATGATCCAGGAATGAGAGTGATTTTCCCCGAAATACACTAAGGCCGGCAATATATATTGTATGCCTTAAACCGGACACTTGTCACCTTCAAAATTATCTTTAGCCACTTGGTGACACGTTCCCATCCTTCGGGAACTTAGGATAAGTACATATTCATAAATTACACTTTTTGAAATATTAATAAAATATTCCCTAGAACTTAAGCCCCCTTGGCTTAGCCTCTACTTTTCCCTTTTTCGGTGGAGTTCACCCTCCTGTCTCTTTTCGTCTTATTTTTCTGCGCCCAACGATGTGATACTATTAATAACTTGAGTGTGATTACATTTTACAATGATAGGCGCACTGGCCTATTTGCATCTCGGCTCACCAGCCCCATAACCACACAAGCTCTCCGACCTCAAATACATATAGATCCACACACACACACACATATATATATAACTTGGTCATCCTCGCACACTTACTCAGGTGCGTGCAACACTATGGAATGTGCGCACCCTTCCCTTGATGTGCAATCCATACGCACTTACTCAGGTGCACACAACACTATGGAATGTGTGCAATCTTTCTTTGACAAACAAACTTCACGCACTACTCAAGTGCACGCAAAACCACAACTTGGTGCCAACGGCTCACCAACCTATACGTACAATTACAAATGGGGTTTGGATTAGGGACATTACATGTCATGATATAAAATAACACAGTAGTAAACACATCTCATAGAATATTCATGGCATTTGAAGGAAAGTGTTGTAAAGAGAATATGTTTTCCATCATCATATCCATGAATTAAAGAGCAGGACTGAGCCATTCATTGATATTGAGAAAAGTACATGACAGCACAGCTAGTGCTCATAGTTAGCACTACTCTAGGACTCTATGTAGAAATGAGAATGAGAAGAAGTATTCTTCATCATCCATCTAAGGAATAAAAGCCTCTATATGTAGGCAGGTTTCAAATTAGAGTCTGTGCTCTCTCTCTCTCTCTCTCTCTCTCTCTCTAACAGACAAATAATACAATTTGATTCCAAAGTATCTTTGGGTATATTCCAATATATGCCTAGCACTTATCCAACCCTGACACATGGGTGGGATCCTGGCCAGAATGGTGAGGTTCAGAAGGAGACATCTACAGGAAAAAGAATATACCAAAAAAGGTGTCAAAATTTGAGATAAAAATACAGTCAACAGTTTTTTAAAAGTTTGAAGACTACTGCTCACTGCCAGAAGCAAAGGCTGACTGGCTCAAATGTTTCATGTTAGCAATTGCTTCTCCAGCTGGTCCATTGTCAAGGGCACCTGTAGAGTTTCATCAGCTCTGGAGAAACTGAGGATATAGCTGTTGCAAAGTGAGGCTGGCTTCATCACAATGCCTTGTGTGGTGACCTTGTCTTCTGCAATCAGTGTAATGTTCCTCTGGAACCAGTCATCATCTTCTACGTCATCTATCTCGATATTGTTTTCTAACCTTGATTCAAAGGCCTTCAGCTGGGGAATTAACTCTATGTCTCTCAGAAAATTTCTTTGGGGATCCTCATCTCCCTTGGCCACCTCTTTGGCCAACAATTTGGACCTAAACAACATCACCTTAATTTTCTGACAGAACTCTGAAAGTGTTTTAAGCTTATACTTAGCTTCAATAAGGATGTCTCGCCCAATAAGAATATCCATAGTGTCAGCAAGTGCCACAGATTTGTTTGTGACTCAAATGTAACTAGCTCTTAAAGTGGACATCACTAACAGAAAACCCAGTATTGGCTAAGATTCTTGAGTGTCTTGTGGCCAACCCTAAGTCCCTCGGACAAGTGGTTCAGCATCTTCTCTCTAAGTCTGTATTTGCAACATTTTTTCAGATCTCTAGTTCTCCGGACCTTCTAGCTCAACGCATATTTCTAGAGCCTATCTCAACAATGATATGAAACTATGTACAATCTGTGTAGCATATTTGTTCAATGATAATAAGGATGTCTCACCCAATAAGACTATCCATAGTGTCAGCAAGTGCCGCAAATTTGTTTGACTCAAATGTAACTAGCTCTTAAAGTGGACATCGCTAACAGAAAACCCAGTATTGGCTAAGATTCTTGAGTGTTTTGTGGCCAACTCAAGTCCCTTGGACAAGTGGTTTGGCATCTTCTCTCTAAGTCTGTATTTGCAACATTTTTTCAGATCTCTACTTCTCTGGACCTTCTAGTTCAATGCATATTTCTCGAGCCTATCTCAACAATGATATGAAACTATGTACAACCTGTGTAGCATATTTCTTCAATGATTTTCCCACCCTATCACATAGGTAAAGATGCAATCCTGAGAATAACTTCTTATCCAGATGGGATTGATAGATGCACTGGCTGAGGTGGGACTCGGGAGTGCTGGCACCTTTCTTCTGTGCTGCCTCATAAATGTCTCGCATTTGTTCCCTCGACTCTCTGTTTTCAACTTCCAATTCCATGATTTTTGCATCTGCAAAATTTACTTGTGCTCTCATATGAAAGTAAAACTCAGAAAATACCTTTTGATCATTTTTCAAGTCCCTAATGTCTGCTGAAGAACGTCATAGACATGATATCAAAGTCAGATAGATCCATTTGAGATTCTGGTTTATCTTTGGTAGGAGGATTCATTTGATGTAAGTCAATGCTTTCCCTGGTGTGATCAGAAACATGTCCTTTGGCTTTGCCGTTGCTTAACCTTCTCTGGGTCTGCTGCCTTTTTAACCTTTTTGTCCCTAAACATTTGGCAAATACAGGATCAGTTCCACCCAACTTTCGATTAACTAGCTGTATCGGATTAAGTGGAAAAGAAGATGTTTGTAACTACTTCTGCTGCTCTTATGTTTGTGCTTCTGCTTGAACTTGAGACATGATTCTAGTCAGCTACAGATGGATTGTTAACTGTACCTCCTTAAACTTGTACTAGTTGTGCCACTGGTTAGTGTTGTGGTAACTGTTGTTGTTGAATATTTTGTTGGACAGAATACAACGGTTGAACAGGACTTGGCAATGGCTGTACAGTGTGCACGTTCATTCTAGAATTTATCTATCAATAGAATGTCTTATTGATTGTCTAACAAATTTAATACCTTGGAGGGAATATCCTTCAGGAACTAAATTTGTTCACTCTGTAGTCCTTACAACTCCTCCTTGAGGCTCCAATGGGATGCCCTCAAGTGGATTATTGTCTAAGGTTTCTATATCTACATCAACAACATCAACATCTACATTTAAGTTTTAACAAATCTCAAGGGTTTGACTCAGGCTTACCTTTATCCATTGATTGACCTGAAGACTTCCTTGGTCCTTTGGGTGGCTTGCCTGAATCAGATGCATGCTTGAACATTCTTCTGTGGGGGTTATTGTCATCCCCATCACCACCATCTATGTCTCTCCTTGTGCTCCAGCAGTTTGATTGTCTTTCCTTCATTCAATTGTATCTTAAAACTTAGTAAACCCTTTAGAAGTGGATGGATTACCTTTGGATACGGACTTAGAACCATCCTGCTTATGGGTTCCTGTTGTCAATCTTGTTGCAGAATCTACCCGTTGAGACTGGTCTTCAAGATTGTCATTTGTGTTCACCGATGTTGTGGAGGATCCAGACTGATGATCTGATTAAGTTGTTTTCACTTGATCCAGAACGGATCATTATATAATTTGTCATCTATCTTGGTACTTTCTAGGTGGAAAAATTGGAGGGATTGGCTTGCAGGGCCCATTTAGTGGTAGGTCGCAATTTGGAAATTTGAGGTCCGAAACCTTCCAGAGCCATTTTGAGGCATCAAATGACACATTTTGGGGTCAAAACTTGACAAACATAGTTTTCAACGCCTAAACATTATTTTACACACCAAGACCTTTCTAACGATGCGAAAATCACCTCAATTAGAGCTCGTATGTGGAAGCTATGCCTCCAACAAGTTGACCTACCTTGTTGACCACCATGGTACCAAGTGGATGACACATCAGCCCCCATTACTTTCATGTGGGGCTAGCCACGTATGGACTTTCAAGATCCTAAAAGGTCCAAAACCTAACACTAATTGAGGGTTGAGGTATGCAAAAACCCTAACCGTAGAAGGTTATCGGGCTATGTTAAATATTGGGCCGCTAGGAAGAGGGGGTTCCGTTCTTTTAGTATTGTACTCGTTTCATAGTCAAGCAAAGCATCTAGGACTGGGATTTGAGAGCATAATAGAGGAGGAAGATTCTGTAGCAGCAATTCAAGCCACAGTGTCAAAGGCAACTCCATAGTGAGTGCCCCTTTCTTTGTATTTGCATTTTCATACTGAAGAAAAGAGAGCTGAGAATAGGCCTCACCTTCTAGCTGAGTTTTCTCCCATTTTAGGTTTCCCAAGATACATCTTGTGTTCATTTGTGTGGGGATGGTTTCTTCATTTGCTTGTTCTTTTATTTTCGTATTTCAGTTATTTTCATAAATTTTATCAATAACCTAGTGATAATAAATATGAGATCTGAGGAAAATAAACCTGCATAATAAAAGATTTCAGCAAAATATAAGATCTGTTGTGACAAACTATTCTAGTGGAATACCAACAGTAGTTTACAGATCATTGCTTCCTTCTCTCCTTTGTACAGCCCTAATAATCTCTTCGGCATGTCCCATAATCCTGTGGAGAGATACAATCTAGTGTATCCTCTATCCAAGTATCTGAGGAGTCTTCAATGTCCTTTCTTCTCTTTCTTGACTTCATTGTAGGTTGCTCTACACAATCATGTAGAAACTTCCTCCATCTTCACTTTATTTTCATTTATAGATTCTAGAACTGGCGCTAGACAATACTTCCTCCAAATGTGTGCTATTTCTTCCCGAGGATTATTTGTAACCTTATCTTCCCATGTTTCTTTGCGACTCTAATTGGATAACTTTTCCATCTCTGAATGCTTGTACGACTTAATAAGATAACTTTTCCATCTCTGAATGCTTGCACAACTTATGTTTTGGATTGTATTTTATGATTGCGGGAATAATAGGCAAGGACTTGTACGCCTTTTGTGCAAAGCTTTTTAACATTCCAACTTTAAACTTAGTAACCCCAATTTTTACTTCCAATTTGTTGTATAGACCAACCTTTCTCAACACATATATGCAATATTTATTCATATCTAGAACTTGCCTACAAATTTCTCTTTCCATTACTACTTTTCTGGCATACTTGGGCAACATCATCGGGCTGTGTGGGAAACCATACACTCTAACATATGAATAGTGTTGTCTTTCAAACCATATGCCCAAGTCCTTTAATGTTATCTTTGAAACTTGTTTAAATCTTAGGCAAAGTTTTGTTGCCTAATAATGGCACAATGGACCTGTGATAGGTTGTTGATTTTTGACCGATTTGATTTGAGGTGGCACATGCAAAGTATGGCAAGATGCCATGATTGAGGAGTTTCCTTCCAACTTTCAAGTAGCACATGCAGAGCAGGTATGGTGGGATGTCATGATGGAGGAGTAGCCTTCCAGCTTTGAGGTGGCACATGCAAATCAAGTATGGCAGGATGCCATGATGGAGGAGTATCCTTCCAGCTTTAAGGTCGCACATGCAAAACAGGTATGGCAGGATGCCATTTGGGAGATTGTTCCATAACCCATTGTGGAATCAATGATTGACTCCAAGCATGCAGCTAATCTTGGCATTGCAGAGATTAAGTCCGGATTTGGTGGTAGAGGATTCTCTCAGAAAGAGGGAGTTAACCTTGTTGAGACTTGTCCTTTAGTTGCCAAAGTTTTTAAGCTACATGAGCAAGATATCCATGATTGCAAATTGAAGATAATGGCCCATGAGGTTGACATGAAGGAATTTTGATTGCGACATTATTTCCTTGTACTGAAGAGATTTTAGAGTATATGAGGGAACAGTTGTCCTGGTTTACATTCCTTTAGGATTCTCAAGTGGTAAATGTTATTTTGAAGCCCCTAGCAAAGAGGAGGTTCTAGATGCTATGATAGTATCATGGTTTGGTGGAGAACACCTCCCTTGTAAAGAGGGAGTGTTGGTTTAACTCGGTAGCTCAGTCACTATTCTCCTTCAGCACAACTGTACACATCAAATCATCCTCCAACATTGGTGCTCTCAACAAGTACTTCCCTCGTTTTGTATGCACAACAGTGAGAGCTAGAATGAAGGCACAATAGCAGAAGAGACAGGCTCAATGAAGGTGCAGCAGATATGTAATTTAGATAGACATGCATGAGATAGAGATGCATGGATGCACTATTGTAAATGCTAAATTTACTTTTAACAAGTGGTTGTTTTTAGGTGCCACCTTTTCTTATTTTAGAAAGTGATTTTTAGTTCTAAGTTTAAGAATTGTTTTATCTTTAGTTAGATGTTGTCTAAATTAAGAAAAGCGCATGGGTAAGATAGATTTCTAGATTTAGTCTAGGGTGCAGTTGTCTAGGAGAGAAGCACTCTATCCTGGGCCACTTATTCATGCACATTGAGCATAGTATTCTAGGGAGATTAGGATTAATGGTTTCTATTCTAAGCCTACACACATCACTAGGATGGTTATTTCTGTAATTCCCCAGCCTTAGTTTATAAAAGAAAGGCACAGTACCTCATACAGATAAGAGAGAGTAGGAGTATGTGAGACATATCTGAGTGCAATCCTGTGTAGCATCATCTTGAAGATTTAACAATGACACGGGGCAGATGAACTTAGATCCACCAGAAGACCAAGCATTAACATCCCAAGAGGATCAGGACAAGGCAAAGGCCAGAGGAGGATACGATGAGGATCCCAATATAGGGGATGATTTTGATGATATGTAGTTATTTGTAGTAGTAAGATGTTTTTTGGACTCTAGAGACCATTTAGAGCCTCAATGTTTATGTAGTTTGTTTTGAATATGTATAGCAGTTGGTGCCAGTTTGCTATATTCAACCCTACATGCTATATACATGGGAATTTTTTGCATATTTGGTGTCTAATGGTTTGGATTTACATTGATGTGCATGAATATTTTTTTTAATTAAAATTTGCATATTTTATGTATTTTTTAGTCAACTGGTTTTGTCGATTCTTCAACTTGATTTTCTAGTCAACTCCAGTTCAGTCCCGGTCTAACCCTCAATCTGTTATGGTTCTAGTTCAATAACTTTGATCCCAACAATCTTCCATCTGGACATACTAGGGCTCTAAAACTCTAGGTGCAATATTAATTTGCTTTAGCATTAATCCATAAGTGTAAGATTACATTGCATTACTGCTTGGTTATCAACACTAAAGAGCTTGGAAATTGTATGAGATTGGTTTTACTAAATGATCAAGTCTCAATGGACCCCAATGGCCATCATATTTTTTAACTTCTAACTCTCGAGTTCGGCACATGAAGCATAATCTCCCAAGAGATGGAATCCCTCTTCCCAACAAAATGGGCCAACCCCCAAGTGTAAGGTATAGCGCATAGAGTTGAAGAGAGTCGAGACTATTTGCATTTCTTTCTCAAAATAGTCCTTGGTTGCTTTTTTGAATTTGAGCATATGCTTCATTGGATCTTCATTGTCTTGAAAATGCTTCATCATGTCACATGTGCAAAGACTTCTCTCATCAAGATTTCTGATTTACTTTTAACTAGTAAGGCTTGTTCATCCTTGACTTCTCTTCCTTTTGTGTCACAATTGTCTCGGCTGCTGGAGCTTGTGGGTTTCTTGACCTACATATTAGGGTCAATCATTAGACATCGATACTATTATCTTACTTTATATTGTATATAGCCAGTGGTCTTGCATTTTTTTTCTCTATAACATTGACAACTTGTATGTGGTAGAGTCATTGGACAAATGTAGGTTGGAGCTCATGAAGATCTTGATGCCATCTTGTTGTTGTTGTGTCGAAGACTCCACTTGAAGGACTCAAGAATTTGTACATGGAGAACTCCTTGGTGATCATGATCAATCATGTCATCTGCACAACATGTAGAGACTATACACATCAGAAGCAGATCCCTTAGTTGCATATGTTTCATATTCATACAGTTTGAACTTCTTGTTCAAAGAATCACAACTTTTATGGGCTTCCTCCAGCAAATATAACCTTCTTGTTGGTGCAAACAAAAATTCTCATACTGTACATCCAAGTTCTACCAAAGTCCAAAATATCAAAAGCACATAATGTTTTAATGTCAAAACATTTAATTGGAACTTTTACCAATTTGCCTATTGAGCACACTATGTCTTGATCTGCCACTCTTATGTATGTACCAAACTGTATTAAGGGAAGTCTTCCCAACTCTTCAACAAACACTTGACATAATACAGTATACTTACTTGAGCACTCAGGTCAAGACTTGAGTCTTTCAAAAATTTATCTCCCAAGTGCACAAAAACTTGGAAATCTTTATCAACAAGAGCACAAATTCTTGTTACTTTTACAGTTCTTGGAATATTGTCTTCATCTTCAATATTAACGAAGAACCAATGATACCATACATCTTAAACAAGCATCTTGTCTTGTGACCAGCTTTTTAGCTAAACTAACTAGTCTTCAAGTAATCCTTCTTTAGCATCTTCCAACCTAGGAATTGGGTTTCTCCTTCATGATCGATACCTCTTCCTAGATCAACATCTTGTCTTATTCCCTTGCAATGCTCAAAAAGCCTCCTCAAATACTTTTATGATTTTGATAATCAAGGTAAAACTCACTTTCAAGATATTTTTGAATATTCAAGAGCACCTTCCATCTTCCTTGGACCATACCCTTCTAAGTGTGCTCGTGTAGCAATGAGAGCCCCTTTACCTTTTTCATTACAAGGAATGGGCTCAATTCCAATCATGTTACAGTTCTTGGTGAATCTTTCTTTGATGATGGGACAATCACTAATAGCATGGGTTTTAGGACCACAAAGAGTATATGCTAATTGTCGAGGGATATTTTAGATACAATTACTAGTATGTCCCCACGGACCACATAAAATGCATTTGATAACTTGCTTCCCACTAGGAAGCATGATTGTTTGGCTAGCTTGTTGACCTTGCAATCGATTAATGACGTTGCCATCTACACAATCTGTATAGCAAGTGCAAATATTGGAAGTGGGGCAAGAAGGGCTTGGGTCTAACAAATCATTGTCCACTTCATCTCATGCTTCCTTACATTCCTCGAATTATCTGGACAACTAAATTGGACCATGTTGAAAGGTTTTATGTGGCTTGCAATAATTAAACTTATTATATTCATCTTTCATAAGTATGATATTTTAATATTTTTTGGAAAAACTTGCATGAATTTTGTGATCCAACGTTTCAAACTATTAACGTATGGTCCATCATCAGGGAAATGATTAGTCAAACACTTTCCTGGTGATGGGCTATAGTATATAATAGACTAAAACAGTGGATAACAAAAATTCATGCGGTTTTTTCCAAAAAACATTATAGTAATTGAACTTGTCATATTTATTATTTTTGTAAGACTTGTTTGAGGGTCTATGTTCCCTAACTTTTTATCTTCTTCTTCATTGGGATTGGACACTCGTTATTTTTCTTCTTTCGAGCTAGTTTTGAAGATTTCCTTTGTTGCAAAGCTTTCAAACTCTTTTGCATGTCCTCCAATTTTTCTTTCAGCTCAATGTTAGTGGGTGGTCCATTCAATTTATCCCTCACATTCATTAGTTGCTTTAACAAATTCTTTGTAGTTCTAAGGCCTTTGAGATTTTATGGCTGCTCTTATACTTGGAAAATTACAAAGAGGAGAATCCATTTTTTTTTCCTTTCAGAAACTTGATAGTTCAACGAAGAGATCAACTCTTTGACTAGGGAGTTATACTTTCCTCTGGATTCCCTAGGTTTTTGCTTACAAGTCTTCAGCCATTGAAAAGCAATAGGTTAAGCCATCAAGTAAGAATATTCTTGCTTAAAGGCTTCCATGACATCTTCCCAACTCTTGAAGTTGATTTGTGTGTTAGCCAATTGGTACCATTTCAAGCCATGGTCGCCCAATGAACTCTTGACTCAACCAAATTTCTATTTGACTTCTCGACTCCGTTGTATTGGAGTCATGTTGGCTAAGGTTAACTTGTGTCGCACCTTGTCAAGGGTCACCCTTTGCAGTCCCAGTGGATTACAATCATACACCCTATGTGGTCAACTTGTGACCACAATTGGTGTATTTAGAGTTTGCATCAATATGACTCTAACTCCTATATATGAGGTCATTACCTCATTTGTACTCAGGATAACACATGATCAAATTGACCTCTAAGATCATATTTTAAGGGGTAATTAGTGTACATGTGCATATCTTGTGTACTAGGTCATCATCCTATCATGTGTTGATTATTATTGAATTGGGTTTACAAAATTAAATCACACATTAATGGTGCGCTACCATTTCTAACATAGTAGTAAGGATTTGGCAATGCTTTGTGACTCTTTTGTTACATCACTCTTCGAGACTTAAGTGTGATTCAAGCTTGTGGAGGGAAAATGCAAAGGTTCATTTAGAGATTATATAAACTTCCTTGCATACTTGACATGGGAGCTCGATGCACATGATCTTGAGCGTGACAAGAAGATTTCAATAAAGTCGTTATGGCATGATATGCAAAAGTAGCACAATCATAGGGCAAGCACATTATATTCGAAGCAAATAATTTATCTTGAAGCAGGTATTCAAGAAAGGAGTATTCGAGCACTCGTTATATTCAACTCCCAACCAACACTCTATGTGGTTAAATTGAGCCCTTGCCCAATATTTTTTTGCAGATATGTGTGTGCAGTTTCCTTTGTTTGTGCTTTTTCTATGCTCTATTCATGGGCAGCTCAAGACCTCTATGCCGCTTTCCTTCCAACAATCCAAAGCTCGCATGTTGGTCGTTGAGATATCAGATGGTCCAAAAAGCTACAAATTCCTCAAATGTGTGTGTCGCAACTTGCTTAGACTGGATTCCCTTTTTCCTTTACTTTTGATTGATTGTAAAGCTTCATCAAAATGATACACTTCACATGACCTTAAACATGTTGGCAATTTAAATCATTATGGCCACAACAAAGAGTTTAACCCTTTCTTCACCTCTACAATCATCATTTTGAGGTTTTCAACATTCGATTCATGCCAGATATCAACATATTCACTTCACCTATAAGTTGATCTTCTTTCTATCAATTTGAGAATATATGCAAGATCTTCATTCGTGGAACCAACAATGTGAAGTTGGTTGTTTAGCAAGTTGTACAGAGGCCACCTTACGTGTTGTGGATTTTTTACATATTTTTCTAAGCACAATTTTGTGGACACGAACATGAGCTTGAGAAGCTCACCCATTTCCATTTGTTGGAGCAATCATCTTTTAGCACGATCAATTTTGTCACCAAACCTATTGTCCATGCACGCATGTTACACTATTGAAGACATGACTTGTGGTCTAGTAAGCAAATTCATAAGCAAATTTCAGTATTCTTTTTTTAAGCTTCGTATAGAAGGCTTAAAATTGAATTTTGTCATACGGCATACTAAAGTCTCCTCAGGAGACGGTAAATCCTTTTGGATGGTCAAGAGGAGACCAAGGATCAAATCCCCTCCCGCTAAAAGTTTTTGGTAAAAGAAGTATTTGGAGGAGGATAGTATACTGAAATTTTTTAGAAAAGTTCAACATAGAATTGAATGTTGAAAAGATGCATCTTTTTAAAAAGGAAAAGGTGGAAAAAGGAATTGCTTTAAAATTTACCTTTCCTTTCTACTAAGGAAGAGTACTTTCCATGAGGGGGGAGCCATTTTTTCTCCTAAAGTTTCTTTTGTGAAGGAAGTGGGGGCATATTTTTTTCCATAGGGACCCTCTCACTCCATGCACCCTGCCCCGACACTTCACAATGTAAGCCCACCATATTGATGGTTGCAAACTACCTTTCTAGTTTTTTCCACGGGCAATCTTGATGAAGGAGAAACGGTGCTTCTCCAAATATGCAGTGAAGTAGACAAATTGATCCAAAAATGTAGCGAGGAGAGGGTTGCTTATCTACGAGACACCATTGCCAAAATTTCTAAGCAAGTGTCTCTATTAAAGGACTCTCATCTCAACTTCATGTTGAAGTTGCTTTTTGTAGGATATCAATTTGAGTCAATAGGATATTATTGCTCTACCTACAAAATGCTAATAATAGTATTCATGGGAAAGTTACTAATTCCAAGGAATCTAACACAAAACTTCATGATAACATTATTGTTTTGTTGAATGATACTTCCATTATTTGTGAGCAAAATCTTTCCTTACATAAAACTATTATCCAATTTCATGATGAGGCTAGTTCATTACAAAACTACATTGCCCAGGTTCATGAGAAGGTAACCCCACTCCAAAGTGATAATGTCCAAGTCTTTGACGAGTATCAAGACTTGAAGAATGATTATGATCCCATCCATCAACAATTGGCCAAGAAGGATGAGTCCATTTGGGAACTATAGCACCTCAATTAAGACCTTGTAAAAGAAACAAGTAATTTGAAAAATATTAAAGATACATTAGAGGATTGCATTAGCAAATTGCAAATTTTTGCTTCTTTTGCTTTCGAGAAGTATGATGAACTTGATGGGAGATGGATGCATTATATTCTTTAGCTTGAAAAACTTATATCCATAAGTTTCAAATACCCTTGAATGAATCAAGGGAGAAGAAAGACATACTTGACACCTTGAAAAAGGATATTCAAACTTCTTTTCAATATCTTCTCATGCACTATTGGCCACCCATGGACCATTGCCTCTTGATTATGAGTGACATACTTGTTGATGTTTGTAGTATCAGACAAGTACTTCCACATTGGTTTTGTGTCTAACATGTGGAAGTCATCCTTAATACCTCTCAAGGCTTAGGAAATTCACTTTAATAAAGTGATTATTAAAGTGAATGCCTTACATGGGTCATAGATTAATGACTTACACTACGCAATTAATCCCGAAAAGAATATCTAATATCTTGCACTGCGAAAGCCCCTATATGCTTAAATGTCTTTTTATAATTAATTGAGTTTAATTTAAAGAAATGCCTAAGTTTTGGCATTAGTGAATTAAATTAAATCTTAGCCATTAATCTCAAGTGTTGGTGAGATCTAATCTCATCCATTGATCACTTTGGAGATCTAAGGTTTTGAATTTAGGGTAAACTCGACATTATAAAAGGCAGCTAAGGTGAGAGGAGGAGACACACACAGAGTGTGATAGTGAGATCTCATTGATTGGGTGGAGAAGGACTTTCATCCAAGTGTGCAGGGGCAAGGTCCGAGGAAGGGAGCAAAGGGAAACAAAGGAAGTAGCAGCTAGCAAGATCGAAGGACAGATCTTGAGGTGTGATAGGCTATTCTTGTTGTTTTGTATTATTCCTCAAGGGGAACATTATCCCAGGATAGGAGCCCAGATTTTATAATAATAAAATCATCACAGTACCAGTTTTCCCTTGGGGGTTTTTCCAGGGGTATTTACCCAAAAAATTACATGTGCAAATGTGTTTGTTTCATGTTGTGCTTTTATTGATTTATTTTTGTAAACCATTAAAACTCAATCGTGTTTTTTATTCAATAAATCTACTTAATAAGGTTATTACTGCAAGGCATTTGCTAGGAAATAAATTATCAGGTGTTGGGTCTGAAATTTAACATGATATCAAAGCTGAGACTTTGGGGAGGAAACCAAGTGCACAGATTGTAATTTTTGCAGCGCAAAAAAAAAATTACTTTTTTGCAAGTTGCGGGAAAACTTTTGAAAAAAAAAAGGAGAGGTCGTACAAACCACAACCATACAGTTGAACGGCCCTTTTTTTGGGGTTGCAGGAGCAGCTGCTAGCACTAAGGTCGTGGGCTAAGAGGGGTCGCGCAAGGATCTATTTGTTGAGGGATAGAGGCAGAGGAGAGGCGTACGAGTGTTGGGAGAAGGGTGCGTGGACCATGCTGAGGACAGCAGAAGCGATCGCGGGTGGAGGCTCAGACGTACAGAGTAGGGACGGGTGGGATGCAGGAGTAGCAAGAGCCGCAACCACAGCCACCACAGGGAACAACGCCAGCAAAGGAGTAGCGGCAGTAGGCCGCTGCAAACAGCCAGCAAAGGAGTAGCGGCAGTAGGCCGCTGCAAACAGCCAGCAAAGTCGGCCGCAGGGCACAACTGCCAAGCAGGTCCGAGCAACGAGTAACAGAGTTTCGGGCAAGAATCCGGGCAACCAGAGGAGATCAAATCATTTTGGTACCTGAAGGACTAAGCACAAATTCTTCAATTTACTGTGTATAAAGGACAAGGCACATTTTTCAACAGTTTTCATTTCTCGTTAAAGTTTTGATTTGGAGATGGTTGCAGCCAGTTTGAGGTTTGAGGACAGGCTAGAGGGTGCATCAAACTTCGTACCTTAGAAGGCGAGGGTCAAATTGATTTCTCATGGAGAATGGGTTGTGGTATTTTGCAAACACAATCGTGACCCCACCAACGAATCCAAAGGACTTGGCCACCCATGAGCAAAAGGACGTAAAAGTCGGGAGTATCATCTTAGATGCAATGAAGGTTCATTTGATTCTTCACATATATGAGAAGAAGTCAGTCGGGTAGATGTTTGTAGCTCTAACGAATCTTTTCCAAAGCAATAATACAAACATGAAGATGGTGTTGAGGGAAAAGCTCAGAGACACCAAGATGACCAGATCAGATACAGTTACTAGTTATCTCACCAAGATCACTCAGGTTCATGATCAGTTGGCAGCAATTGGGGAGGTCGTGCCAAATAAAGAGTTGGTAAGGACAGCCCCGAATGGTTTCTCTAAGCCATGGGCCCCATTCATCAAAGGCATTGTATCACAGGAGACACTTCCCAAGTTTGACAGGCTTTGGAATGATTTCATCCAGGAGGAGATTCGGGAAGAATCTCTAGCAGGCCAACAAGTTGGTGACTATGAGAATTTGGCCCTTGCTAATCAAGCAAGAAGGAGCAAGGGGAATACAGGTGGAGAGTCAACTCCACGGGCTGGAAAGAATAAGGATCTGAGCAAAGTGAAATACTTTGCGTGCCACAAGAGTGGCCACTATGCTTCACAGTGTCCAGAACGAAACAAAGGGAAGGGTAAGTCTCAACAGGTAGCAACATCTGCAAAAGCTCAAGTCAAGGAGTTTGTTGATAAGTTCGAGAAGGAATTCTTGTTAGTCTCTTGTCTTTTTGGCACAATTTCAGTAGTGCATAGTTCGTGGATAGTGGGGCTTCTCATCACATGACAGGGACACATGAGTTGTTCATCGGTTGGTCAGAGACAGACTCGAATCTGCATGTGGAGCTTGGCACCAATGTCGAGTGTGGTGTAGAGGGAGTTGGGACAGTCAAGTTCCAACTGGAGCCAGGAGGTTCTCTGGAGGTGGCAGATGTGTTGTATGTTCTGAAGCTCAAAATGAATTTTCTCTTAGTTTCGGCAATGGAGGACAGTGGATACACCATCTCTTTCCAGGATGGTCAGGTTCTTATTCAGTCGAAAGGATCTGACATGGACTCAACTCGAGTTCTTGGTGTCAGAGAGGGAAAGGTATGCAAGTTGCAGGGCAAGCCTGTAGGTGGATCCAAGGGGATCTTGGATCATGGATCGATGTCAGTGGCAGAGGACGAGGAGCAGGAGGCTCCGAAGGGAACACAGTGTTCAAAGACTTCCTGTGTGGGAAGTCAACCTTTAAATAGGAAGAGGTAGTTAGCCCCTTCCAGCTCTGTTAGGAGACCCAGTTGGTACGAGATGATATTGATGGATACTTAGGAGCAAGTTGAGGCTCCTAGGAGCACATTGAGGGAGAGAAGTCCTTCGACGAAGTTTCCAAACTTCGGAGCATTGACATGTTATGTCATTGAGGAGGCAGCAGTTCAACAAGAGCAGTAGGATGCCTTAGTACATGATGATGTATGAGACATTGTGCCAAGGTCGGAGGGAGAACCAGTTCCAGGTGTCTCTTTGAAAAGTACCTTCCTCGCAAAGAGGGAGTGTTGATGTTTGTAGCATCGGACAGGTACTTCCACATTGGTGTTGTGTCTAACATGTGGAAGTTGTCATTAATACCTCTCAAGGCTTAGGAAATTCACTTTAATAAAGTGATTATTAAAGTGAATGAGTTTTTATAATTAATTGAGTTTAATTTAAGGAAATGCCTAAGTTTTGGCAAAAGTGAATTAAATTAAATCTTAGCCATTGAACTAAGTGTTGGTGAGATCTAATCTTAGCCATTGATCACTTTGGAGATCTAGGGTTTTGAATTTAGGGTAAAATCAACATTATAAAAGGAAGCTAAGGTGAGAGGAGACAAACACAGAGTGAGATATTGAGATCTCATTGATTGGGTGGAAAAGGACTTTCATCCAAGTGTGCAGGGGCAGGGTCGAAGGAAGGGAGCAAGGGGCAGCGAAGGAAGTAGAGACCAGCAAGATCAAAGGATAGATCTTGAGGTGTGATAAGCTATTCTTATTGTTTTGTATTATTCCTCGAGTGGGCCATTATCCTAGGACGAGAGCCCAGATTTTATAATAATAAAATCATCACAGTACTGGATTTTCCATAAGGGTTTTTCCAGGGGTATTTACCCAGAAAAATACATGTGCAAATGTGTTTGGTTTCCTGTTGTGCTTTTGCTAATTTATTTATGTAAATCGTTAAAACTCAGTTGTGCTTTTTATTTAGTAAATTTGCTTAATAAGGTTATTACAACAAGGCATTTGCTAGAAAATAAATTGCCAAGTGTTGGATCTGAAATTTAACAATATTGAAGGCATTATTTCCATTATTCTTCATCAAATGGGTTATAAAGTTGGTGGACTTGGTAAAATGGACAAGATATCGTTACTCCTATTGAGCCTAAAATGAGACCAATGAGAGTAGGCCTTGGACTTTTTGAGACTTCATCGCCAAATGCAAGTCACCTTGATCACTCTACAACTATTATTTCACAAATTGTCTGGTAGGAACCAGATCCTACACCATATGTTAATTTGTTTGTTGATAATATGCTAGAACTTGAATCCATCTCAATTGATGATCCTTAAACTACTCATACACACAAACCACATCTTGCACCTTTTGATTGACCGAAACTAGATTCTTCACCATCCACATCTCAACTATATCTACTCCCTCATTGAGAGAAAGGAGACATTTTCTGATCTATAAACCACCTTGGATATTCTAATGGTCGACCCACCAAAATAGCTCTACAAACTAAAGCAACTACAATGAAATGATGCTCAACTATGGGACTATCTTTTTGTCTTTTTAGTGCTTTAAACATACCAATAAAACACACCAACCAAACTCATTAACTGACATTAGAACACACCAACCAAACTCTTTAACTGACATTAAAACACACCAACCAGATTCTTTAATAATGACATTAAACATAACTACAATAGCAAAGACACACATATTGGACACAAAGTTTACCCCCGAAACTTGATATTGTAAAACCAACAAGAAATGAAGGATTGTACCTTTGTCTTCTTATACTATGGAGATTACAATATAGATTACAAAATTGTCAAAGCTTATTGCAAAGCTATGATACAGTATGGTCTTCTACAATGCTTTACAATATGCTTATGTCTCTCTTCTCTATTTGTATCTCATCCACGCTCTTGCTCATGTTATGGAACAGTGAACGGCTAATGAAAATGTCAACCCTTTTCCTCCTACTAGGTTTTTGATAGCTAGAATTAGAGTTAGGTTTAGGGTTTCACAACCTTGTTGGAACCTCCATGATGCTTCTAAAAGTCTCAAGTGGCGACCATGTCAACTCACCATGATTCAAATATGAAGAGTTAGTAACATGTAGGAATATTTGGATTGTTACCTTGTCAGAGGCATAAATATGAACTCCCTTTTGAGAAAACGAACCAACATTGAAAAGCTATGGACCCATAGAATGCAAAAAAGTTCTAAGACCTAGGTCTTTGGCATTTGGAACCCCAACATTCCACTTCTTTAGCCCCCAAACAAAGGATTTACCGTTTTGGTTAGTTAGTGTGGTTTTTAGGTTCCAACCCAAGCCAGTCCTAAATGCAATATTCCCTTCCCTAAAGCATCAATGAAGTCATATGGTGACTATGTTGATCCATTTTGGATCATTTTCTCCCTTCATTCGGGCATGGACATTTTGGATGCCATGCCTATTGGTATGATAGTAGTTCTTACAAATCGATAGTTAAGAGTTCTAGATGGAAAAATTTTGGATCGATGCCCACTATGAGGACTAATTGTGGTTAGATTGATGATTGGTAATGGTGACATTTGAGCACTTGTTTTAGGACTTCATGTCGACATGTTTTGTTGATTTTATAGTCATACAACCCTCATCACTCTTTTTAATTGATTGACCATACCATCAATCTCTTGACACTTTTTCATGATTTTGATTCTTTGTTGTTCATTTTTTACATGTGTGCAAGGGGAAGATATTTTTATGATGGGAAGCCCATCTTGTCCCATGTGGTGTTTGGACCATTTGTTGATCCTTTTGACCCTCTTTCCCAAGAAGCACATGGTTAGATCTCTTTTTCCCTCAATTGAAGCATTCTTGTTGATCTTCAATGCTTGCCTTAATTGCATCTTTGTTGAATCACTTTCATCTTCAGTAGGACTCTCGGTTTACATGATTGAGGCATTGATGTTGATCTTCAACACTCGCCTTAATAGAAGCTTTTGATGTACCTTCTTCAACTTCAATATACTCCCAAATCTATCAAACCCCTAGGAGTTGTCCAACCTCTTCATTGAAACCCCTTCAGAGTTGTCCACTTAGATCTCGAGACAATCTACACCAAACCATTAGATAGCCCACCTCTCTAGATCTTAGCAGCAAACCTCTTCTTCTAGACATAACGACATTACTTAGGCCAACTACATCTCTTCCAACCAGTCCTGCCAACTACATCTCTTCCAACCAGTCCTCTATCTAGAACTTATTCTCTTCAGCCTCGGATGGTAGGAGAGTTGCACATTTGATGGCGAATACTTCAAAGGAGGGCGGCATCCCGCCTCCATCTTCTAGCAAGAGGGCCATGGAGTCGTGAGTCTCTTTTCCTTGCACCCTCTTCAAAACCATTGTATTTTGTTTTTTATTTGTGCTCTTATAGCTTAGATCTTATAGATTAGCTATGCTTTCATTTTTATAGGAGTGTCCTTAGCACTCCCACTTTGTATCGTCACTTTTGTATTGAGCAGACCCATTGAGCTATCTTTGGTCATTAGTTGGACATTAATAAATTTATCTTTCTCATCTTCTATGTCAAATTTTGAAAATTGTTCTTTGACAACAATGTGGGATTTGACTCCCCACTTTAGCCATTTGTGCATATGCTTGTTCAAACTTATTTTTGCTTCACCAGTTCCGAAGAGGTTTGTGTGAAGGTATTTTGGAGGAACATTTTGAAGTAAGATTCTATGTTTAAACTTGTGTTTTCTTCATGGTTCCAAAGAGGTTTGTGTGAAGGTGTTTTGGATGCCACAGTTTTGCAGGACTCTCCATTGAGGGCTTGTTTTCACCTTGTCATGGTCAACGTGTTGTCAACAAATTGTATTCCCTACCCAATTAAACATGAAGGGGGGATTATTGTAATGTTTATTTGGCCTTTTTTTCTATTTACCACATATATCCCAAGTGTATATTAAGGGGGGGTGTTGGGATGTAATATTTACTTGGTCAAATATGTATTGACATCGTAGTGACTACATGTGGTCTCTACACATGGTCTCAAGGTTGTTCTTTATGCCAACTATCCTTATCCATGTACCTAAGTCAATCTTAAGAGGGGATGTTGGTGTTATGTTGGTTAAGCTTGACTTGTCCTATAACACGTTAAGGGTCGACCTTGTGGTCCCTGTGGGTTACATTCATACACCCTATGTGATCAATTTGTGACCACACTAGGTGTTAGTTAAGATCTACATCAATATGACTGTACTCCTATATATGAGGTCATTAACTCATTTGTAGTCATGATGACACATCATCAAACTAATATGTAACATCATATCTTAAGGGGTACTTATTATACCCCTACATATCTCATGTACTAAGTTATCTTTGTATGATGTTTTGATAACTACTGAAATGGGTTTATAATGTTCACCGCACATAATTGATATCCAATACCATTTTTAACATATTGGCTTCCCAAATTGCTTCCATGGTGAAGAGGTGATCTTCCCCATTTGAGATCCCAAAGAGTGTTAATAGTTTGGATGGACTAGAGGGACCCTTCTCTCCTCTTGCATAATTGACCATCTTATTCCTTGCATCCTTGCTTTTATTCTTCTCAAGTCTTCTATAAAGATTACAAGTTTCAAATTGTGCTTCAATCTGCTCAAGGTTTTGAGGCAGAACATCAACGTGAATTTTTTTCCTCCTCTTTCTGTTCTTCCACTTCAAATTCAAAGGTTACTAGAGTCTCATTATCTTCAAGAGATTTTGGATTCTCTCGTCTCAATTTTTGGCTTTCTGAGTGCTCTTGGGCACCACAGTGAAGAGTGGACTATTAGTGAAAATGCATACAACAGTAGCAAAAAGTTTACACCAACAAAATAAAAGAGACATTGTTATGACCCTAAGGGGAATATTATGATGAGCTGCACAATAACTCCTTATACATTAGGAGAAGAACTCTCAAAAGTACACAAATATATCCAAATCATAAGATTGTCTGTACAGTAATAACTTATTGACCTCTATATATACATATCCTCATTTATTTTCTATGTAGGCCCACTACCAAGCCAGACTACTATTTACATATTACATTTGACAACATAATACCCCCATTAGGGTCATGACAAAAACAATTCAAGTAGCATTAGCTTCATTTTCAAAAACACATCTTTTATGTGAGTGCATGAAGTGACTCTTCCTATTCCATAATTAGAGACTAATTAAAAGTCTAAACTAAACTTAAGTCATAATAAGATGACTTTATTCCAAAGTGTACCTAGCTTAACTAACTAAAGTACTTGATATGAACATTAGATATAATACCCTCCCTTGGAGGTCACATTACACAATTGCTTGTCACAAAACATAACAAACTTATTTGAATTTTGAACCATTACAAACTTATCCAGGCCAAGCAAGTTGTAGAAACAATATGCAACTCACCTCTGAGTAGCACAACCAAACATCAACAAAGTAAGGTTGCCATATCTATGCATCACATACCTCTCTTTAATGTTTCCATGACACGAGAGATAACTCTACCTACAAACTTTGTATCTTCCATGGTTGATACCAAGTCATCAACCATCCGATCATCCACTAACACATTAGCCAAATTGGAATCAATAATAGCTGAAAAATTCAGCCTACCTACCATCAATGCAGAATCTAATTTTTCCTCCAATAAATGCATGTTTTCTACACCTCGGTAGCATAACATATGAATGCTAAAAGAATCAGGCCTTTTGAGCCTACAATGACCTATAAAGAACCCAACTTGTCCATTTTACCTCTAGCTGAACTTCACCATTTTTTAGATAAATTTATAATTCCACCAGTATAATTGAACTCCCATGGCTGATAATATTATGTCTTGCTTCGTTTTAGATGCAATTTTGCTTTCACCATCCTTGAAAGTTTTCTTCAACTCATCATTTTTAGCAACACAATGTGCTGATGAATTTACTACTACAGTAAATAAACAAAAGTAAACATGCTCCTGCTGCTTACCTTTCCTTGTAGTCCTCCATCTTGGCCATTCTTCTCTCGGTTGAGGAAGCCCCTCCAACCGCACATCTTCCAAAGTGTTGTACTACAACTTTGGTCTCTATTCTCAGTCCTCCCCTCAAAATCAGGGTTGTTTGCTCCCTGATTTGGTGTTATTTCTGCCTCTTGTTCAGTATGTGCAACTTGCACATCTACCCCTAATGGCTCCCCTTCTTCCTACAATTTTATACCTTGCATCATGGCTGACTTTTCAGCTTCCAACCATAGTTTTTAAAAGTGGTCCGAGTCAACTCGGACTTGGTCAACTCGGCCGAGTTGACTGCCAGCCGTACTGACTCGGTCATCTGCTCAGTTCAAAGGGCTGATTTGGTACCAAACCAGCCTACTCAGTCAAGACCATACCTACTCGGCTGAGTAGGTACTGGACCCCACCATGGCAGACTCGGCATGCAAAATTCAAATCTTTTTATTAAAAAGAAAAAAACCTAACTTCTAAACCCTACCAAAATGCTATAAAGAGACCCCCCTTCTATTTGCCTCACACCTCTCTCGTTGAGCATTTGTGAGCATTTGGAGTTTTGAAGAGCAGTGATCTGTCCCAACCAGGTATACCATATGTTAAAAGTCAAATGATAAATCTGTCCCTATGTTTTTGTAATGACCCTAGGGTTTCTAGGGTATTAAAACAGCTGGCAAACAAGGTGATTGTACAGTAGTTTTAAAATAGACAGAGACTAACCCTACTTAACCAGTTCAGAATTATGCCAGCATCAATTTCCAACAGCAGGTAATATCAAATTTCCCAGCGGTCTTCAGACCAGCAAATAATAGCTTTCGAACAGCACCACTGAACAGTATCCAACCGACAGTGAACTTGTATATAATGAATAATATACAACACAGTAGTAAACAGTGATAATAACCAGCAGTAATAGTGTCAAACAGTTCCCAAAACCAACAGTAAGATAGTATCCAATCAAACCAGCGGAAACCCTCAAAGAGGCTGCTGTCCCAATTAATAATTCTAATTTCTGATAACAATACACTGAACTGCACTGCTCAGCAGTCAGTCAAACAGTTTTCCCTACAAACATCAGATTCTGAGAGTTACCAGAAGTTACTAGCCTAGACAATGAACCTGGTTAAAATAGTAGCTCGGAACTGCTGTACTGGTGCCAAATCTGCATTCCCAGCTGTCGATTAGGGTTAGATCACATTCTTTAGTCCCGTGCCACTGCCTCTGCCAGCTCTTCAAGCCCTCAGCCTGTAGAATATAGAACAGCGACCCTTCCAAGAAGCTTCTTGACACCCTCAACAGAGCTCAGCCTCCCACCAGCACCCTTTTCCAGTCACTAATCCTTCAAAGAACCAACTGACTGCTGCAATTACGCTAGGGCTGAGCTAGGGTGAGGCTAGCCCACCAAACCTCGGCAAGGATAGGGTTAACCGTTAAACAACCCTCTAATTTTTTTGCACCCCTTACAGCCTTGAAACCTCCATGAATGAGATCCTGATGCAGGACTGAGCTAGGGTGAGGCTAGCCCACCGAAACTCAGCAACAAAGGGTTAAACAACCCTTAAGAAGACCTGAGTCAGCCGCCTCCCAACTCAAAGACAGAAAACTCCTTAATCCCCATCGTGCCCTTCCAAGTGAACCTTTCTTCTACTTATATTCGTGCCCCTTAGATCAATTCCTTCTTTGTGGGTGACTTACCTTCCAAGTCAAGTCGGCTTCCTTATGTTTTAAGCCCAAGGTCAATCCCCAAAGGGTGAGTCGTTGCCCCTTGGTGCCCCCTTTGGCTTCCATGGCTCCCCTATCATTGGGGACTATGGCCTACGGGGAGCCCCCTAAGCCACTTCGTCCCTCCAACAATGGGGTCAACGAGGAGGGGACATGACAGTCCTCCCTTCCCGAGATTGCTTGTCCTCAAGTGTAATGTCCCCTTCTTCTTGACAAGATTATTGAAAGACTTAGTAGTCTAGACACCCTCTAGACTATAGTCTCATGGGAAAAGGGGGGCTAAGAGGTGCAAAAGTGGTCACTAAGGAGTAAAAGGTTATATTATTAAAGTGACTTTGATTAAAGCAGTTAAAAAGGTAATTGACTTAGAGGAGGAAATAAAGTAATACTTTAGAAGTCAATAAAGTAACTTAAGTGAAAATTAGAAGATGGAGGTATAAAAGAGAGAGGAGGGCGCCTCACTCATTATTCATGTCATTTTTCACTTAGCATCTTTGAGCTCTGCAACTTGACGTTTTGAGGAATTTGAGTAAACAAACCCTAGAGATCAGCAAGGAGGTGAAAGATCTGTCTGTCCCTGATCCAAGCTTTGTCAAGGTGGTGAAAGATCCCACCCTCACCATTCTCCTCAGTTTCAGATCCATCTCATGAGGTATTGCACAATGCAGAGACAGGGCACATATTTGGAGGTTTTCTGCAGTCAAGGTGCACTGTTGGAGAGAGAAGAGCTCGATCTGCTTAGGAGAAGGAAGATCTGAAGCCAAACCTTTTTTGGAAGGGTTTTCCATCACCATAGCGCCATTTCTCATCAGTTCTTGAGTGGTTTTCACTGCATATTCATTATTTCTCTTGGCTAGGCAAATTTCTGAAGGAGGGCGCAATTTCTCTTAGAGGTTCAGTGATTTGGAGGGTCAGATCTTCCATTTTTGTTAGAGGATCTCATCATATTGGTCCTACAACCTCAGATCTATAGATCTACAACAAAATTCAAGGGTTTAGAGGCCAGATCTGAAGAGGCCGAAATTCCTAGGGTCTCTACAACCAGGTGAGGGCACAACTCAGCCAGATCTGGGTGTCAGTTTACAGAAGGGAAAGAAATTGATCTTGTTCAAACTTCTATGCTGTCATTGGAGGCTTAGGAGGACTCACAAGTCTCCTTTCTTGTATCTTGGAGGCATCTTCAACTCCAGTTTCTATATTTCTTCTCTACTATTCCAGATCTGTATATCTCATGTATGGAAGTCAGCCTACTAAATAAATAAAGGTCAGAGCTGAAGTGTTTTGGTTACCGCTTTGTGTTATTCTGTGTATCTTGTATTTCCATCTATTATTGTGCTATGTCCATCTTCTACATGCTATAGAACTCTTGAAAACACCTTTAACGCAACTCTAGGAAATAACTTGCAAAAATAAACAACAAACAATATACACAAGCAGCAAAAAACCATTAAGTTCCTATCCAAACAGCTTGGGAACATTACAGTGGTATCAAAGCGAATTCCTTCGCCAGCCTGTGATAAAATCTAATGACCGAGAGGAGAGTTTGTGGGGGACAGCCTGTATCAGGTATTCCAAAAGAAGAAGAGCCAGAAGAAAGCATGGGGGAAACTCATGAAACAAAGAATGCAGTGTCAGAAGAAGCAACAATTTTAGTTGAAAAGGTGATTCAAACAATGAATGATACAACACTACAGAACAACCAGGTTATTATGCAGCGTAACCTGGAGGAGATGCAGAATCATTTGTCTATGGGACAGGCAGAACTAAAGATATCCATGCAAATTTTTAGAAAGGACAGGATAGAATGATAGACATAATGGAGGAACAACGCAAGCATCAAGGTATCCTCTCTCAGTGCTTGATGGAGCAAAGACATGGCAAGGACCCACCCCTATTTGCAGGAAACCAAGGAGTTAGTGGATCTTAGGGAGGAACAGGTCATGATGAGGAATTTGGGCACAAAGATCATACAGAGGACCCCAAATCATCCAGAGGCACACATTCCCATTCCCATATGGCTAGCAGGACCACACTTAGGCCATACATGCCTACCTTCTTGGAGGCACGGCCAAGGGACACAAATGCCTTTGGGCATGGGGGCATTGAGGATGAATGGAAGGACATGGAGAGAGCATATAACTCTCTAAGTGCAGGTATCCGAAGACAGGTTTCCTTGGGATAATATTTTCACGTCATGTGCAAACGGAAGTCTAAGGGACACTACAGAGGTGACAATGAGTTGGGGCGCAAGGCAGGAAGAATGGAGATGCCCCACTTTGATGGATCCAGTCAGATTTCAGCTAAGGCTTGGGTACAAAAGATGGATGCCTACCTTCAGTTGAACCCCATGGAAGAGGAGAAGGCCATCAAGTTTGCAACATTACACTTGAATGGTAAAGCGCATGACTGGTGGTTTCAAGGGATGACCACTTTGGGTCATGAACATGTCACTTCATACATTGACTTCACCGAGAGACTCACTGACAGATTTGACGGGGAGGATCCAGAACTTCATTTCAAAGAGCTCAGGCAAATTAGACAAACAAGGTCAACACAAGCATTCATTGAAGAGTTTCAGAGAGTAGCAATTATGGTTCCAGATATGTCAAAATCCAAGTTATCGATGATGTACATAGAAGGTTTGACTGAGCCTTTACGAGGATGGGTTAAGGCTTTCAAGCCTATAACTTTACAAGATGCTATTGAGCGCACCGGAGATTTGGTAGGGGCATCCTACAAGAGCAAGGTCACACCTAGACTCCCAATCATTCCAAGAGGGCGAGAAACCAAACTGTTTGACAAGGGCAAAGGAAAGATGGATGAAGCTACTAGGAGGGAATTAAGAAGGAAGCAACTATGCTTTACTTCCAAAGAGCCACGGCAGCCAGGTCACAAATGTATGGGTAAAGGGAAAATTCATTATATAGAAGTGGTTTCTAATAGTGAAGATGAGATGGATAAGGAGGAAAGTGGAACCATTCATAACATAGAGATTAATCAGAAGGAGGAAGAGCAGGTCTCACATGCGCGGGGAGAAGAGGGAACCACATACCATACTGCGGGGATTAAGAAGGCTGCAATTGCATCCATTAGTGGAGTGCCCAAGTTTAATACCTTCCAGATGAAGGGAGTTGTGCAGGGACAGCGAGAAACAGTACTAATTGATGGAGCAGCTTCTCATAATTTCATTGACATTACTATGGTAGAAAGGAGACACATTCCCACCATGGATTTTGAGGGGTTTTTGGTGGAAGTACAGGAGGACGCACCATGGCTTGTGACAGGTATATTCCGCAAATGATCTTGACTTTGGGTAGATACACTTTGACACAAGATTTCTATGTAGTAGATATATCAGATACAAACATCATACTAGGTGTGCAGTGGCTTAGCACATTGTGACCAATCACCACCAACTACAAAACCATGGAGATGTCTTTCAACATGGATAATGGGAAAAGGGTCACACTTAAGGGGATGACAGGAGAAGCACCTAGAGTGGTAACAGCTAAACAAATGCACGCAATATTTAGGCAAGAGGCAGTGGCCTGTGCAGCAGAATGTTTTGTTATGGAGAAGATTCAGGAAGGGCACAAGCAATATCCTCCAGACATACAGAAAATACTTCGCAAGCATAAGAAGGCTTTTGAACCAATTCATCCAGGGCAACCACCAGATAGAGGGTTTGAACACATCATAGAATTGGAAGAAGGGGCCAATCTGGTCATCACTACACCATACGAGCACTCTAAGAAGCACAAGGATGAAATTGAGAGTGCCATTAAAGAACAATTAGCTATGGGGCATATTAGGCCAAGTTCAAGTCCCTTTGCATCATCAGTAGTGTTGGTGAAGAAGAAAGATGGAACTATGTGCATGCGTATTGACTACAGAGCCTTGAATAAGAAAACTGTAAAAAACAGGTATCCCATTCCCAGGATAGATGAGTTGTTGGATGAGCTACATGGCGCAGTATACTTCACCAAAATTGATTTGCGCTCTGGATACTATCAAATTGGGATAAGGGAACAGGACATAAAAAGACAGCTTTCAGATGCCACTATGAACATTATGAGTTCCTTGTCATGCCTTTTGGGTTGACCAATGCACCAGCCACCTTCCAATCCTACATGAACCATGTGTTTAACAAACAGTTGAGGAAGTTCCTACTCGTCTTCTTTGATGACTTGCTAATTTACAGTAGGACATGGGATGATCACCTCAAACATGTGGATAAGATCTTGAGCATAATGGAAAAACAGTCACTATATGCCAAAGTATCAAAATGTGATATTGGGACAATTGAGGTTCTCTATTTGGGGCACATTATTGGAGCAAAGGGGGTACATTTTCACCAAGAAAAGATCCAAGCAATCATTGATTGGCCCACACCCAAAACACTTACAGAGCTCAAGGGATTTCTTGGTATTTGCAATTATTACAGGAGGTTTGTTAAGGGATTCTCCCAACTATGCACACCTTTAACTGATTTGACCAAGAAGGGTGCATTCAAGTGGAGTGATGAGGCACAACTAACATTTGAAAAAATGAAGAAGGTGATGAGCAATTGTCTTGTATTGTCCTTGACTCCTTGCCATATTTTTCTCAGCCATTCATTCTGGAGTGTGACGCATCTGGTGAGGGTATTGGAGTTGTTCTCATGCAAAATAGGCATCTCGTTACCTATGAGAACCGCAAACTAAGAGGGCCTGAGTTGTTGTACACCATTTATGATAAGGAAATATTAGCCATAATGCATACATTGGCCAAGTTCAGGCAATATCTAGTGGGAGAAAAATTTGTGGTCAGGACAGATCATAATAGCCTCAAGTACTTTCTAGAGTAGAAGGACCTTAATGAGAGACAACAAAAGTGGATGAGTAAGATTCAGGCTTATAACTTTGACATAGAATATATCAAGGGAAAAAACAATGTTGTAGAGGGTGCCTTGTCTAGGAGACCCTCAACCTACTCCATGTCGGAGATATCAGTTGATTAGAAGTCCCATTTATTGGTAGAGTACTCCAAAAATAAATTTGCATGTGAGTTGATGGATGGACAGTTACAGGATGACAGGTACAGGATTATAGATGACATCATATACTATAAGGGGAGAATCTATTTGGTTCTTGAATCCTTGTTCAAGAAAAGGGTGCTTCAGGCATTTCATGATTCATCATTAGCAGGGCATCAAGGATTCCTTAAAGCATACAGACATATAAGAGAAAGGTTTGCTTGGAAAGGTCTCAAGGGAGATGTCATGCACCACATCAAGGAGTGTATCACTTGCCAACAGAACAAAGATGAACACACTCACCCAGCAGGTCTATTGTAGCCTCTTCCCATTCCAGAGCATAAGTGGGAAAGTGTATCTATGGATTTCATTACAGGGCTACCCAAGGCACAGGGTAAGGATTGCATATTTGTGGTAGTAGATCGTTTGACCAAGTTTGCTCACTTTTTCGCCATCTCCATGGACTTTAGTGCATCTCAAGTGGCAGATCGGTTTTTCAGAGAAGTCTACAAGTTGCATGGGTTGCCCAAAACAATTGTGAGTGACATGGATAGCATATTTATGAGCATCTTTTGGAAGGAGCTATTTCGGCTAGTGGGTACAGAATTAACCCCCATCACTAGCTACCATCCACAAACAGATGGTCAAACTGAGATAGTAAACAAGTGGGTGGAAGGATACCTCCAAAACTATGTGACAAGGCAACAGAAAGTGTGGGTCAAGTGGCTATATTTGGGTGAATACTACTACAACACCACTTACCACATGTCTATTGGTATGTCTCCTTTAAAATCTTTATATAGTTATGATCCCCTCACTTTTGTTGAGATTGTGTTTGGAGATAGCAAAGCTCCCATGGCTAAGGAGTGAATACAAGAAAGCCAAGACATTCTTAAAGAACTCAAAGATCGTTTGCAAAGGGCTCAAAACCAGCAGAAGTTATATGCAGACAGGCACAGAGTGGAGCATACTTTTGAGGTAGGGGATTTGGTCTATTTGAAGCTATAACTATACAGACAAGCATCCATTAAAAAAATGGCACTGAAAAGCTCAAACCACACTTCTATGGGCCTTACAAGGTGAAAAGGAAGGATGGGGAAGTTGCATATGAATTGGAGCTACCCCAAGGAACCAAAATCCATAATGTCTTCCATGTATCATGCCTAAAAAGGGCATTGGGGCAGTATGTTGTTGCTAACACAGAGCTTCCTCCAATAGACGAAGGACACCTGATTTTGATTCCATAGGAGGTTTTGGAGGTGAGGGAGAAACAACTAAGGAACGGGGACATCAAGGAATACTTAATCAAATGAAAATTTTTGCCTATAAAAGATGCCACTTGGGAAAGTTAACAAGTTCTACAGCATACCAATTTAGGATTGCTTGTGGGAAAGCAATTTCTAGTAGGGGAGACTCTAATGTCCCCTTCTTCTTGACAAGATTATTGAAATACTTTGTAGCCTAGTCAACCCTCTAGACTATAGTCTCATGGGAAAAAGGGGGCTAAGAGGCACAAAAGTGGTCACTAAGGAGTAAAAGGTTATATTATTAAAGTGACTTTGATTAAAGCAGTTAAAAAGGTAATTGACTTAGAAGAGAAAATAAAGTAAAACTTTAGAAGTCAATAAAGTAACAGGGACAGGGACATCAAGGAATACCTAATCAAATGGAAAATTTTGCCTACAGAAGATGCCACTTGGGAAGGTTAACAGGTTCTACAGCAGACCAATTTAGGATTGCTTGTGGGCAAGCAATTTCCAATAGGGAAGACCGTAATGTCCCCTTCTTCTTGACAAGATTATTGAAAGACTTAGTAGCCTAGTCACCCCTCTAAACTATAGTCTCATGGGAAAAAGGGGGCTAAGAGGCACAAAAGTGGTCACTAAGGAGTAAAAGGTTATATTATTAAAGTGACTTTGATTAAAGCAGTTAAAAAGGTAATTGACTTAGAAGAGGAAATAAAGTAATACTTTAAAAGTCAATAAAGTAACTCAAGTGAAAATTAGAAGATGGAGGTATAAAAGAGAGAGGAGGGCACCTCACTCATTATTCATGTCATTTTTCACTTAGCATCTTTGAGCTCTGCAACTTAACGTTTTGAGGGTTTTGAGTAAACAAACCTGAGAGATCAGCAAGGAGGTGAAAGATCCCTATATTCCTGATCCAAGCTTGGTCAAGGTGGTGAAAGATCCCACCCTCACCTTTCTACTCAGTTTCAGATCCATCTCAGGAGGTATTGTGGAGACAAGGCACATATTGGGAGGTTTTCTGCAGACAGGGCGCATATTTGGAGGTTTTCTGCAGACAAGGCGCACTGTTGGAGAGAAGAGTTCGATCTGCATAGGAGAAGCAAGATCTGAAGCCAAACCTTTTCTGGAAGGGTTTTCCATCACCATAGCACCATTTCTCATCAGTTCTTGAGGGGTTTTCACTGCATATTCATCATTTCTCTTGGCTGGGCGAATTTCTGAAGGAGGGCGCAATTTCTCTTGGAGGTTCAATGATTTGAAGTGTCAGATCTTCCATTTTTGCTAGAGGATCTCATCATATTGGTCCTACAAGCTCAGATCTATAGTTCTACAACAAAGTTTAAGGGTTTAGAGGCTAGATCTGAAGAGGCCGAAATTCCTAGGGTCTCTACAGCCAGGTGAGGGCGCAACTCAGCCAGATCTGGGTGCCAGTTTACAGAAGGGAAAGAAATTGATCTTGTTCATACTTCTATGTTGTCATTGGAGGCTTAGGAGGACTCACAATTCTCCTTTCTTGTATCTTGGAGGCATCTTCAGCTCCAATTTCTATATTTCTTCTCTATTATTCCAGATCTGTATATCTCATGTATGGAGGTCAACTTACTAAATAAATAAAGGTCAAATCTAAAGTGTTTTGGTTACCTCTTTGTTTTATTCTGTGTATCTTGTATTTCCATCTATTATTGTGCTATGTCCATCTTCTACATGTTATAGAACTTTTGAAAACACCTTCAGCGCAACCCTGGGAAATAACCTACAAAAATAAACAACAAACAGTATACACAATCAGCAAAAAACCATTAAGTTCCTATCCAATCGGCTTGGGAACATTACATCAAGCAACCGCAAACTAGGATGCTGCAAAATATGCTCGCTCTCCCACGTGGCATCCTCTACCGGCAAATCTCCCCACCTCACACGGTACTCTCTAATCACTCTACTCCTCAGTCTCCTCTCTCGGACATCCATAATCTCCTTGGGAGTCAACAACGTCCATCCCCTCTCATCTGTTGGTAGTAACTCGTTAGAAGTAGTAACATGTGGTCCCCATGCCCTCTGGAGGCACAGCACATGGTAAACACTGTGACGTTGGCTACCCTCTGGCAATTCCAACTTATAAGCTACCTCTCCATCTCTCTAGAGTCTGAACCACATTGAAGGGACCAAAAAGGCGCGGACTCTTCCTCTCGGCGCCACCTCTCCTTCATGGAGATAGTCTAAGTGGTTGCACCCTCAAGTACACCACATCTCCGATCTCAAATCTGTGCTCCACCCTATGCATGTCTACACACCTGCTCTGTCGATCTTGGTTGGTCTGTAAGGTATCATGAGTGGTATCGCGGCAATGCTTGCCCAAATGTAACCACTCAATCCATGACCTCACATAGTCATGCAAATGCCTCTCAATTCGTTGGTCCAGCACCACTGCCTGACCAACTGTCTGAAGGTAATCACTAATACTGGGAGTCAATCTTGTGCCTGCTGACTTGAACAGCCTCTGCCAAGGAGGTAGCTCTATCACCCGTGTTGCCCCATACTCCCATGAGATCACCGGAAAGTGTGTGAGCTTTGTTGGCTGGTCAATCAATATGCTCTGCACCCTCAGTGAATCTGTGATGCAATCTATCCACACACTCAACCCGACCTGAAGAGTGTGCTCTGACCTGCTCTATTGCCAAGTCGTAAACCCCCCCATATGTCCTGACACAACGTCCATGAAGTCCCGCCATGCGAAACTCTCTTAGACCTGCTCATAAGTGGTGAATTCACCAGGGTCCAAAACTACCATGTGTGGTGCAAAGCACCCTCTACTCATAGCACCGATCTTCCCTGTGCTCACATAAGAACCTGCTAGAGTATCCCTGATTAGCCAAGCAATCATAAACTGTCGAGGCTCGATCAACCCCTCAGAAGACCGCTCATCCAAGCAACCAATCATACGCACCCCAAGAGTAAACTCCGGAGAACGGAAACTAGCCATCCCATCTATGTCAGCTATCGAGCTATCAACAACTCTAATCCCAGGGTCCCATGCCAATCGCAGAGAGGAACCATCGTGTTGATGATGCATCCCTCCAATCACCACTATCTGGCTACCATGCTCAGACTGTGCTCTCCTCCCCTGGAATCCCTTATCATGAAGCATACTCGGCCAAGACATCTCAGTGAAGTCAACGCATGTCAATCCATGATTATTCTTGGTCCTGATATCATGAGGGAAAAGCACAACTCCACAACTCTTCTCACCTCATCCTCACCACAAAGCAGATCAATCGCTACCATGGCTCTATTGATCGTCAATCTAATTTGAAGCAACCCATCACTCCAATGACTACATGGATCCCACCATCTCAGTGGAAGTCCACTACTCCCAATGTCCGCTGCCGAAAACTCTGTGCATTGCTCCAATAGAATCTGAAACTCCCACTGTGCATTGTTCCTGTACCCTGATCACCAAGTCCCAATGGAAGGTCTTTGTCACTGCTATGAGGCTACCTGTCTCACTCAACTGACTCGGGTGATCCTCCCATGCCCGGCTGAGGGCATCAAACCACAACAAAATATGCCTCAACAACTACTTGTAAGACTGGAGAGTGTCTAATGTGTTGGTGGTCAACTCCAAGGGCATGACCCAGATCCCATGATATCTAGGAATAGACTTGTGTGTATCTTGCTCTCTGATCCTCATCTGTTGATATCCTCGATGGGGCTCGATCATTGAGATGTATGCTGCTCCCCGAGGCTCACCCAGCCCCTCTCCGATCCTAGGTAACCTCAAATCAATGGTGTGCTCGTGACCTCTGTCGGGAGGTCTCCCTTGAGAAAACGCTCCAACACTCTGTTGTACACTATTGTATGCCAATGAAGAATCATGCATACCGTTGTACACCACTGTGTCCTCATGTTCGATGTCCTGTGTACAGTACTAAACCCAACACTCTATCGATGATGGCTATATCTGTATTCCAGAGTGTGTCCATGCCTGTCATGTACCTGTCCACCAAATCAATGGACACATACTTCCTCGTGGGCTGGTCCACAAGGAAAGTGCTCAACTATCTCCTGAGCCTCTGGTGTGCTCTCCGAAGGGAAGGGCTCACGATCCCCGCAGTACCAACTAAGAGTGCAATCCAAACTCTCGGAGTCACAACTCTCCCCGAGTACCGGCAACTCGGAATGTTCCTCATCTGGCCCCGTCACAAGAGGCTCCTCCCTCTCATCATGCATGACACTCATGCCCACTTGTACCATGGCTGTCAAATTTGATGGAGTCTCTTTTGTGCGTGGTGACAAGTGTACCAAGCCCAGCTGATAATGTAGCTCCTCAACCTATCTTTCCTTGTCCTCAATAAACCTGAGAGTAAGGTCCCTATCCATAAACAACTGCAGGTAGTCTGACTTCAGCTGCTCTAGTGCTTCTTTGCTGATCTGGAGCTAAGCACTAGTGACTCCACCTGCCACTCCACTGTGTCTCTCCTCTATCTGAGCTCTCCACATAAGATTCTTAATGAATATACGAGCTCCATTGGTTTTGGTCAACACCTGTGTGATCCGATCCTCCACCAACAAGCGATCCTCCAAGTCATGCAGTGCTGACGATCTCTACCCACCCATATCTAGATGATATGAGTTGTCATCTATAAGAGTGCTCTCCTCATCATCATCGCACGATGCACCAAGTGATACCATGTTATGATGGGACTCATGCAAGACATCATCCTCCACACATGACTCCTGTGAAGAAGGATCCATGTCCCCTAGCGATCTCACAAACACCCCTCCTCCGTCATATAGGGGTACCATCATGCCCTCATCATCATCATGGGTGTCATGAGTGGGATGGGATGTTGAATGCTCATCGTAGCTGGGTGCTAGTATACCCTCATCATCATGAGCATCCTCAGCGTATGTGCCATCAACCTGTCTGTCATAGGTGCCAGTGTCATGGACCTCATAGGATAGTGCTAATGGTGCACAAGGTGTTGTTGTGTCGTCATCCTCATAGTCATCATAGGTGGGACAAGACGTTGCCCCCTCATCATCAGTACCAATGACAAGCCCCATCAACATGCTAGTGTCAACGGTCTCATCATAGACCACTGCTTGGTCCTCCTCTCCACTCACCTTCTCATCATGGCTAGATGCATGCTCCTCCACATGGGAATGTGCTCGTGTAAACTCCTCCCGTACTTCTTGCTTTTCTTCCTTCAATCTTCGTCTTGTGCCATTGAAGGCATCCTCATCTAAATCTTTGGGCCAGCTTCCATACTTGATGGTGCAATAGTCTCACAAAGACATAGCTGCACAAAACTCTTTACCCAATGCTAGATACTCCAAATAATAGTGTTTGTACTTACCTACTGCTAGTTCCCACTTGATTTCAGCCGTGAGCTCCTTCTTAGTCTTCATCTTTCCAACCTCAGTATGATGTCCTTGACCTCAGTTGACTGCTGCAGATTTCCCTTCCACCGAATACCCCTCAGGCTGGCAAGATCACCAGCTCCAATATCACTGTAATGACCCTAGGGTTTCTAGGGTCTTAAACAGTTGGCAAACAAGGTGATTGTACAGTAGTTTTAAAATAGACAGAGAGTAACCCGACTTAACCAGTTTAGAATTATGCCGGCATCAATTTCCAACAGCAATAACAGCAAGTAATATCAAATTTCCCGATGATCTTCAGACCAGCAAATAATAGCCTTCAGACAGCACCACTGAATAGTATCCAACCAGCAGTGAACTTGTATATAATGAATAATATCCAACACAGTAGTAAACAGTGATAATAACCAGCAGTAACAGTGTTACCAAAACCGACAGTAAGATAGTATCCAATCAAACCAGCAGAAACCCTAAAAGAGGCTGCTATCCCAATTAATAATTCTGATAATAATACACAGAACTGGACTGCTCAGCAGTCAGTCAAACAGTTTGCCCTACAAACATCAGATTCTGAGAGTTACCAGAAGTTACTAGCCTAGACGATGAACTTGGTTAAAATAGTAGCTCGGAACTGTTGTTCTGGTGCCAAATCTGCATTCCCAGCTGTTGATTAGCATTAGATCACCTTCCTTAGTCCTGTGTCGCTGCCTCTGCCAGCTCTTCAAGCCCTCAGCCTGTAGAATATAGAACAACAACCCTTCCAAGAAGCTTCTTGACACCCTCAACAGAGCTCAGCCTCCCACCAGCACCCTTTTCCAGTCACTAATCCTTCAAATAACCAACCAACTGCTGCAATTACGATAGGGCTGAGCTAGGGTGAGGCTAGCCCACCGAACCTCAGCAAGAATAGGGTTAAACAACCCTCTAATTTGTTTGCACCCCTTACAGCCTTGAAACCTCCACGAATGAGATCCTGATGCAGGACTGAGCTAGGGTGAGGCTAGCCCACCGAAACTCAGCAACAAAGGGTTAAACAACCCTTAAAAAGACCCCAGGCAACCGCCTCCCAACTCAAAGACAGAAAACTCCTTAATCCCCATCGTGCTCTTCCAAGTGAACCTTTCTTCTACTTATATCTTTGCCCCTTAGCTCAATTCCTTCTTTGTGGGTGACTTACCTTCCAAGTCAAGTCGACTTCCTTATGTTTTAAGCCCAAGGTCAATCCCCAAAGCGTGAGTTGTTGCCCTTTGGTGCCCCCTTTGGCTTCCATGGCTCCCCTATCTTTGGGGACTATGGCCTACAGGGAGCCCCCTAAACCACTTCGTCCCTCCAACGATGGGGTCAAAGGGGAGGGGACATGATAGTTTTCCTCTCATTAAATTGCAGATCTGAAATCTATCTTTCCCCAAGAGTCAAAGACCCTGCATGGATCCATGTTGATCTTGTTGATAAGCAGATTTATTGCAAATATTGCAAGAAATGCATAAGGGGGGGAGGGATTAGTAGGTTGACAGAACACTTGGCTAGTATAAGAGGCCAAATTTCCCCATGCATAGCCCCATTAGAGGAGATTGGACAGATTGGATTGGCATTGCAAAATCAGCTTGCAAAATTTGAAGAAGACAAGGCTAGGCAAAAGGATATGGTCGTAGCACGTTTTTCAGACTCTAGAGTCTAAAGGCCATTTAGAGCCTCAATGATTATGTAATTTGTTGTTGATATGTATTGCACTCGGTGTCATTTTGAATTTTTTTGATATATTCCCCCTTATATGGTATATGCATGAGCAGACTTTGCATATTTTGTCTCTAATGGTTTGGAATCATGGTTTGCAATCTTTAAAATATATTTCTTTATTAAAATCTAAATATTTTATGTATTTTTTAATAAACCGAGTCATTGAAATCAGATCAGTTCAAGTCAATCCGAGTCCTAGTTGACCCTCAACCGATTCCAAGTCTGAATCCGAGTTCACCCTCAACTCATTCCAAGTTCAAGTCCGAGCTTAAAAACATTGCTTCCAAACAGGCATCGTAATCAAATTTCAAATATGGTTTGAACTGAAAATTCTTTAGTTCTCATCTACAACCACATATCTACTAACATTTATGTTGTTAGAACTATATCCAACAGTCTATAAGCCCTAAATTGTTCGTTATAACCAACAAACATCAGTTCTCTCTAGCTTTCATCTAATTTTGATCTATTCTCAATTAAAATAAACGCATATGCTATGGAACCAAAATCTAAATGACCAACCTGTGCTTTTCTCCCGAACCAAGCCTCCTCTATAATGACGTCACTTATTGCCTTTGTGAGAATTCTCTTGAACATGTACATTGCAATGCGTAATACTTCTCAAAAGTTGTTCGACGTGATCCTACACTGCAACATGGATCTTTCCATCTCAACAATTGTATTATTCCGCCTCTCCACGACATTTCTTTGTGATGTATGTGGCATAGAATTTTTTGTGGAATACCATCCTTCTAACAAAAATCACTAAATTAATTAGAGCAAAATTTGTCTCCATTGTCAGATTAAAGGATCTTTATAATCCTTTTGGACCTCTTTTCCACTACATCAAATTTATTCTTCAAGAAATAAACCCACATCTTCCTAGAGAACTCAACTACAAAAAGAAAGAAATATCATGCACTTAAAATTGTGGGTGTTTGCATAGATCCATAAATGTCGCAATGTACCAAATACAACACTGACTTAGCCTTCCAAGCTTTTCCATCTTAGAAAGTTGCTTCGTGTTGTCTTCCTGCTACACATGCCTCACGAATGTCTTCCCTCCCTTCATGTACATCTGGAAAATCAAAACCATTTTGCACTTCATTAGTAAAGAAAGACACTCAAAAATGACATACCCATACCTTTGGTGCCACAATGAACTGTTGTTGTCATCGCTGTTGCTTTCACTACTAGTCACCAAAGCATGTAACTTCGATACATCAGTGATAACAAATTTGTAAAGGCCGTGTTCCTCTATGCTTGATGCAAGTACTTTTCCTGTCTTCTTTTCCACCACAAAACAATTATCCCCTCCCATAAAGATTGCCCAAATGTGGACTTTGACTGGTTATTTCACTTACAGAAAGGAGATTATTTTTCAAGTTGGGAATATAAAGAAACATTGTTTAACACGAATGTCTTACCTCCTAAATCAATCTACATATTGCCTCTCCCTTCAACATAATGTGTTATGTCATCAGCCAGACTAACTAAATCTAACCTAGACTTGTCTTCAACTACTCAACAAATCAATCAGATCTAATAGTTATTTGTTTTGAAGCTCCGGAATCAAAATACCATGCAACTGATTTACCTTTTGTTTGAGAAGCTACAGATGCTACAAAATCTTTTTCCTCTTGTGTAGTTTGCCTGCTTTTTGCTAAATTTTAACATGATATGCTCCAAAGCATACATTATTTTTCTGCACTCAATCTTCAGATGCCCTACTTTGCCACAGTAATAACATTTCAAAATCATAATTTTGGATTTACTTTTACCTGAATTTGTGCCTGTAGAGATGCTCTTTGACCACTGCTTGTTCCTCTTCCTTGCTTCTGTGTGCCTTTCTATTTTGCTGCAAAAGCACTTTCAGAGACACTATTGTTGATTCCAAATTGCCTTTTTCCACCTTTCCTTTTGTAACAACTGACTTGAAAACCTCTCAAAACTTGTGTCAATAGATTCATAAGTAATGTTAAGAGTCTCTACAAAGTTCTCAAACAATGGAGGCAGATTTTTTAGGGTAGTTAAAACCATATCCACTTCATTAACTTCTCTACCTAAGGTCAATATTTGAACCCTAATGTCTCTCAACTTTAGTAAATGCTCTAAATTGATTCTCCTCCCTCCATTTGCAATGAAAATAATGTGTTTTTAAGATAAAAAACCCTACCTTTATCTGAAGTTCCATGCATCTCCCATAGCCACTTCCATACTATGCATGCATCTTTCACATCCCATACTTGTGAAAGCGTCTCATCTGTCACTAACATCTTGATGAACATGGGTGCTTCTCGGTTCTTGTAGTCATGTTCTTGTTCCCTGACTACTTGGTTCAAATGCGCTTCAAAGTTCAATAGCTCTTCTGCCTCATCTGGTTCTTTTACAACTTTCCCCATCACTACTCATAATAGACACATGTACTAGAAAATGGTGACCATTCACTGTTTCTATGTGTTGAAATTGCGCCCATAAAATTATTATCGGGCTCTAGCATAAATGTAGAAACTGTGATAATCTTCGCCATTAAAGATATAATTCCTAGGCACCGAAATAAAACTTCAACTTAGAATTTAATAACTCCAAATTTTGCTACCATCAAAAATTATGTACCACAGATTTTTTTAATTTCTTCTATACCAGAAAATAAAAATATCATTACCTCTGTCTCGATTTCTATGCCTGCAGGTGACAACTTTTGCACTCAAAATTTTCGGTTTTTGTTACAGGCTACCTATTGTATTCATGTTTTAGTCTTCCTACGACCCACCTGCTCCCTGGAGCCTGCTCTGATTATTTTTGTTTATTTATTCAGCTTAAGTCCTAACTTGGGCTATATTAATAATCATTTATGTCACTCAAATATTATAAAAACAAATTCAGCCAACTTTGGTTGTGGTTTATTCCTCTTAGTCTTGTTTGACTCCCCTTCTATCTTTCATGTGCCAATCAATCCTTTGGACACGACCCCATGTTTCTGCTACCATAGTTCTTCGATCTTGCTTCTACAACCTTCACCTTGTCCTAGATGCCAACTCTTACATTGACTCTGATACTATGTTAGTGAAAATTCATCAAAGCGCAACATAAAGTTTACACCAGCAAAATGAGAGAAACCATTCAAATAGCATTAGCTCCCCTTTTGAAAACACATCTTTTATGTGAGGACATCAAGTGAGTGACTCTTCGTATTCTAATTAAAAGTCTAAGCTAAACTAAATTCAAAAATAAGATGGTCATTAGATATATGCTCTAACAAACACACGGGTACAGGAAAGGAGAGCCTGTTCCAAGAGTTTGATGCATATATGACACACTGTCTATTGGACAAACTACCATAATCATGGTATAGAACTTTCTAAGGTCAAGGGCTTGGTGGGATTTGTACAGCCTTCAAGCTCACATTGCAGGGGTCGACATATTCTTTGGACTTTGGGTACCCAAAAGTGGGCCTGCAATCTTATGGGAGTATCATGGTCTTAAGGTTTTTAGCATAAACTTAATGCAATGTGCTTGGCATCGCCTGCAACAGGAAATATTGTAATGCCTCCAATGATAGAGCCTCGGAGAGTCCGTACTGCATGTGACCAGTGATGTTAGCACTATAGATCTACCACCGAACAATCCATGGGTACTACATGACTAACGTGGAGGCACAGTCAATCCCCATGACTGTCCTACAGATTGAATTTCCCATGGTTTGGTCCATAAAAAAAATAATTCAAACTCTACCATAATACTACAGGTCAGTGAAAGGCGCAATTAATATTCAGTATGCCCCCCAAAATGTTGGCTATTTAAGGAGTGCTTGCACTGTGCAGACATTGTTGTATCAAATCCATGAATCAAGTATAAAAGCCAATGTGAAATGATCATCAATGCATCCCAAAACATTAAACTAAGACAATAGATGAATATTCACAACATCTAGTGATAAAAGATAACATAGAAGTAAATGCATCTCATAGATAAGATGAGACAATTTATGATGTCCAACAAATGACCACAAAAGTAAGTCGATGGAATTAAAAGGTACATCCAGTACAATGTGGAAGTGTGAAAGAGATTCCTAAATAAACACTGAAAGCAGACAGATAAACACTGAATGTATATCTAAGAGGTAAATATCTAGCCACATCTTAGTGTTGAACAAAGGAGAGAAAGGATGTCAAGGTCTGCTAGAGAATATGCATGACATTTAAAGGAAAGTATTGTAAAGAGAATATGCATTCCATCATCACATCCATGAATTAAAGAGCAACACTAAGCAATTCATCAAGATTGAAAAAAGAGGTCTGTGACAGCACAAAGAGTGCTGATAACTAGCTCTAGTCTAGGACTCTAGCTAGGAAAGATAATGAGAAAATCTATTCTTCATTACCCATCATTGGATTGAAAGTCTCTATATATAATATATATGCAGAATTCAAATTAAAGTCCATGTTTTTTCTCTAACAATACATTTGAATAAAAAATTATGATTCCAAAGTATCTTTAAGAATATTTCGATAGATGCCTAACACCTCCTTTCCCATTTTTCCTTTTGTTCGTTCCATCTTCTGTTTCACACCTTAACTTATGTGAGCTAGTTCTCGTTTGAGCCAAAACCTCCTTTTCTCTCCATTGGATGTTCAATGTCAAGAGTAGTCCTGCATTTTGGTTTTCCCCTCCAGATTGAAGTTAACTATGTAGTATTGTCACTTTCTCCTGGTGCTTCTTTTCCACTTACCCCTTATATAGTACTCATGCATGTAGATCTTTAGCTCCTTCTTATCTGTCAGGCAGCTTTCTACTACTATGTCCCACGTATTCTTCCTCCCTTTTAGGCAACCAACATATTGGATCTTTACACCATTTTGACCTAGTTTCAACTTTTGACAACTGCCCTTTAACAAATTTTGGACTTACAAGGATGGAACTCAAGAGGTACAGCAAGTAATTGAGCAGCTTGCCATCTTGACCAAAGAAGACAGTTGTAAATATTTATAAGCTTCACGCAACCTTGAAAAATAATGCAATGACACAAACATCGGGCCACCTCTAATTGCTGCAACAAGCTAGGATAAATGATTGCACTGGCCATTACATTATAAAGCGTGAACAATTAACACTTTTGGCCCAAGAAAGGCATAATCAAACAGGCTAATGTTATTCATGGACAACACAAAAGATGACACTTACCATAACTTTTGGCAACGGTGTCAGTACAATTATATTAATAATATCCATCTTATGATACATTCAGGAAACATGTTGAGTAAGTCACCCAAAAAACTACATAGAATTCATCGCTACCCAAAAAACTACATAGAATTCATCGCAAGTTATCTGTTCTTAGATATGTCTAATGTGAGATGAGCCAAAGCAAATGCAAAGAATGACTTTTATTGATGCACATTGCAAACGTTAAGAATAGGGACACTTTGAACAGGGCGAGAAAGATGACAAGGATGCCTCTTGTTCTGTCTACACACCAGATGGAAATTAAATTATTTTAAAAGTAAATTTGCTCAGAAACAATTTACCAGAATACGAGAATGGCCAGAGCATGCGAATTGTACTGTTCGTTATATTCCAAATTAACACAACCTTCATAGTAAATCCTAATCATCAACACATGGATTTTATCTTACTGAAGAATTCCGTGCATATGATGAAAGTTGTAAGAGTGACGCTTTAAAGTAAATATTGCATCAGATTCTTGTGGAGCTTCTAATGAATACTTGATAATGGATAGGGGTATCCATAAATCAATGCATGCATCGTGGATTTATATGGCTACTGCATAAAGGAAAGATAGGAGACCCATTTGGCAGTGCCTTATGTAAATTCCTTATTCTTTACTCAGAACAAACAATAGCATTATATTCATATTGCTTGCCATACATTTGGGAATCAATCAACAAATGCACACACCAATAAGAAAAGAACTACCCCTGACTGCATTTTGAAGAACTTTTGGGACTTGCAATAAAAGAGGAAAAAACATCATTATGGATACTCAATAACACAGTGATTGTTTTTGTTATAAGTAGAGTCCAGACATTCAACTACCTGTTCTAAAAAGGAATAATAGACCTTTCTTCGTGAAGAAAACATAGGCCGGATTTTAATGAGAAAGCAAACCAGACTTGATGTTGGTAAGATGTAAATTGTTAAACTGAAAATTCATGCGGGCTAAACTAGCTCATGCATCTGAGAAAAGTAAGTCCAAAGTTTACCGGTTCCATCTTTAAATTGAAATAATCAAAATCAAAATCTTTGAATTGAAAGAAACAAATAAAAACCCCATAACTATGGCTTCTAAGATTGGCATATCAGGTCAATAAATAAGTTAAGGGACAGCAAACAAAGCTAAACATGTAATCCAACGCTCAAAAGAAAACCCGCATTTATCTCTAAGCTTAGATAACACCAAGTATAACAAAACATGGAATTGGATTACAACAGACAATACCTCATTTAGGTATTTATTATGTGGGCATATGCCAAGAAAGCAATGACAATGAATTTTCTGAATGATAATTGACAGGAGTAAGAAGCCCAGAGATGCCTGTCCTCTTAAGAAACAAGCCGGATACCCTGGTAAGTTAGAAAACCATGAGACAAGGTAAAAACGAAAGATGCCATCCGTTCAAATCCTCTTAAGGTGTCAAGTGATCTCATTCGAGCTTGTCTTGCAAGCCAATGATCAAATTGTGGAGCAAACCCTATGTCTTCACACTCAAGCTGGTGATCAAAATTTTCTGCTTACACAGTTTTGCCTTGAAGAGTTCTTCAAACGCCATGGCAATGGAGGCTGATACAACTTCATGAATCCCTAGTTACTGGAGTTCCTGGAGTTACTGGAGTTCCCGCACTCAAGTCAAATGTAGGTTTATTTTTATTCTTCGTTTTGAATAGGTTATGCAGTTTCTTCAAGTCCACAAAGGAGTTGTTTTGGCCTAAAGATAACATTCTATCATCGTGTGCTTGTTCTAACCTGACCTTCGAAATTGTTTCATCAGATCCTACCTTCCTGCTTCCTTTATTAAGAAACATTTCATGCCTGATATTTCTTTCGCTTTCTCGGTGAGTCCCATTTTCTGTTGGCCTCTCGGGCACAACACCATTCCCTCCTCGCCTACTACTCGATTGCAGAGCACTTATCAGAGCCTTCAGCGCACGACTTGGAGAACTTTTATTCACTAACAGAATTTCTGCTACCTCTGCCGGTGTCATACAACCCCCTGACTGAAAAGCCTCTTGAACATGAGAGAAAAGCTTGTGATCTTTGATACCCAAATAATTACTGGCCAAGATGTTGAAAGCAGAAAAGGTACAGTGAGGAAAGTAAATATGCATGTCCATTCTCCCGGGCCTCAAAAGGGCAGGATCCAATCTATTTTTATTGTTTGTAGTAAACACTATAATTTTCTCCTCGCCACAGCTTGACCAAAGCCCATCAATAAAATTCAACATCCCAGACAGTGTAACTCTGCCACTCTCATGTCCATCATTATCGTCATCATCATTCCCTCTGTGTCTCTCGTCTTCATCGCTCACACCGCTGTGCCTTGACAGATCCAAAGAACAATCAATATCCTCAATTACAATAATAGATTTATTGCTTGTCTGCATCAAAAGCATCCTCAGCTCCGAATTATCATTCACCTTGGTCAATTCCAAGTCATAGATATTGTAATGCAAGTAATTAGCCATGGCTGCAATCATGCTGGATTTCCCTGTACCAGGAGGCCCGTAGAGCAAATAACCGCGCTTCCAAGCCCGGCCCAATCTGTGATAGTAATTCTTACCGCGAACAAAGGCATCAAGATCCATCTTAATCTTATTCTTCAGGTCTGCTTCCATTGCAATGGTATCGAAAGTTGCGGGATGCTTGAAAGCCACAGAAGTCCAATCAGGCTGCCTGAAAGCCATAGAAGTCCACTTCTGCCTCCCAAATTTCTGGCTGTTTGTATAGAGCTTGAGCTCTCTCTTCCTGTGATCAACATCCTCTGCAACAGCCTGAACATGCTCCAAATAAGGCCTCAGTACACCAGCCTTGTCCCTCTTGTGGATTTTCAAGATAAAACTCTTGGCTGCATCACCCTCACCATCCTTCTCCTTCACCTCATGTATCCACCACAACCTAGCACCCAAAAACACGTCCTCCACACTCTGACCTGCCTCTAATGAAACAAATATATCATTGGAATTCTTGGCACTATACAAATTAGCATAATGAGTATCCACAGCACCTCCCAGGGTACTGACGTATGTACTAACCTTATTATACAATCCATTCTCCTGAAACCCATCACAGCCATACTGCTCAGGAATCCTGAAAAACTTGTAAGCTTTCCATCTCTCCTGCCATGATTCCAGCCATCTCCTCACCATTTCCAGCAGCTGGGTAGGGACCAAGTTCTGAAAGACTACTATGATCGCCATTAAGGACCAAAAATTGGTAAGGGAATCCATTGGCAAATTCAAATCTGAAACAGATTACGGGTATTATATCAGACAATAGAGAATCCAGCTTTCTAACAGATTTCTTTAAGCTCTTGCAATTTTATGAAAATGGGTATCGTCCAGGCAATTCAATCTTGCAGCTATGGCTTTCTGATTCTTTTTCTTCTTTTTCAAAATGGGTATTGTCCGATATCGATTCTTTCAAACTTTATATTGAAACTCTGTTCAAAACACCGAAAAGAAAAAAAGGGGCATCAAGGAATTCAAGTTGTATACGCATGGTGGGTCGAAGAGCACCGTAATTCGCTGTGAAGAATTTGATAAAGATCCTGGTGGATCGGTGTGTTGGTGCGGAACGTGTCCTGGGACCGCGTATACGTGTATACTTGCAGAGTCAAAGAACGCGCAGACCCGCCCAACTCTGCGATAAACAATAAAATCGGCCCTTCCAAGCTTATTGAGTGTGCAAGTCCCTGAAAGCCGGCGGTTGGCTGATGTCAGTTTCGACGGCGCTTCCTCGGGAGCTGATGTGCATGCGACCCTGACCAAAAAGATGGAAACTCCAACACCCCCTTCGATTTTTCAGAGTTTAAGGGAGTTTCTGACATTGGTCATTCGATAATAAAGCACAGGAGGGACCATTTGTAATTTTAGAAAAATATAATAATTTGTAATTTTAGAAAAATACAAATTTTAGAAAATACAGGATTCAGAAGTTTTTATTTAGATTTTTTTTTTATTTTATTAGAAAACTTATCATAATACGGTTGTTAACTAGAAGTGTCCAGACAGTCATTATTAATTATAGGTTAATTCAAACTTTTTAATTACAAATGTATATATATAATTTAATTATATAATTTACTCAAATTTTAACAATAAATTATATAAGTGAAAGCATATGTTAGAATTTTAAAAATAAATGATATAATGGGTAAATGGATCATTAATTACATTCAATTAATATTTTTTTTATTTAAGGGCTATCTTCAAAGTAAAATAATGTTGTAATCTAATTGTTTTAGGTTTTGTTTTTTTAAATGAATTTAGCTTGCTGAAAAATTTACAAATTAGACTGTTTATATATAAGTAATTATTCAGATTCAATCATTTTTGGTCATATAAAATATAGACGAAAAAAAAAACTAAAACCTAAAACAGTTAGACTACAACTTATTTTAAATGTATAAAATTGTAAATATTTATTATTACCATTGTAAAATTAGAATATAATAAAAATATTTTAAAATGTTGAATCTATCTTTATAATAAAAATAATAATTTTAATATCTAATAATGGTAATTCTAGCAAATATTTTATGGTCTAAAATTTTTAGTTATAATAATTTGTAGAAAGTTAAAGCAGTAATTTTCTTTTTCTAGTTAAGTCTATAAGCGTATATCATTAATAATCTTTTAACTTTGAATTTTAATTTTATGGCTATGCATTGAAGATGCTTGAATATTCTTAGTCATCCTCCTAAATCAATGAATCAGATTTATTTTCATAACTTCTTTGCATTTATGAAAACATCCGTTATCATGTTTATTTTTTTACATTTACCTGATCGCATTATAAAACTATTATAAGGATATATAATTGTCACTTTTAAATGATTAAAAAAGATTAATATCTATGTAAAACACGTTTATATCATTAAAAAACACTACACATTTTTCATGTTGGTACACCCATTCTTTTATGAAGTCTGAACCGTCTCGCTCTTTTACTATACTTTGATTTCTTTTATTGTGGCTGTCTTAGTTATTAAAATTTTATAATATAAAAAAGTTTTTATAATTTATTAATTTTTTTATAAATTCAATTCATCAAAAAATTAAAAAAAATAAATAATATTGTATAATATATTATATATAGATTTTAATTTTTAAATTATGATGGCAAAACTTTATGACATTGAGTTCTTGTGAAATTTATAACTAAATAAATTAATTTATTATTAAAATTAGTTTACTACATAAATTAAAATATTTATAATAATAAATACATTTTAAAAATTAGTGTTTAGGTATTAATCGTGGCTGATGGAAATCACGTATATCATTTAAAAATACCAACGAAAACGTCAAATATGAAAATGTCTTAGGTGATGATGGTGCCAAATAAGAAGCTCATGAGCATCTAGAATGAATGGTGTTCAAAGACCTCAAATGGCCTTTGAGGTAAGACAAAGGTGGTTATGGTGCCAGATAAGATTGTTTGTATGCCTCTCAATCAAGAATGAATGGTGTCAGAAAGATAGATGTACTTATAAAAGAAATTGTAATCAATCTATATAAATGGAGAGTATTTTTGTAATTTTATTTTTATTTAAGGAAATTATGTTATTTAAAACAATTTACTGGTGGTTCATAAAGGGATTTTGGGTTATTATTTTTTTTTACATGTGACGAAGAAGAGTTTTCTTATTAAATTAAAAGCAATTGTAGATCTTACTCTAATGTCAAAAAGTGGTTTCAACCAAACACAATGTTTGCAAAAAAAGTCAATATCCCTTGGAATTGTCATTAAAATTATCTTCAATAAAATCATTTGCTTTATAGTAGCATCTAACATTTATCGTATATTATATATAAATTTTATGTAACTTTCTTTTGATATTTTTATTATAAAAAAGCAATTTTTTAAATAAAACATGTATGTAACTCAATCTTTGCTTAATCTTTTTGAACCTATAAATACTTGTGAATGAAATCATTTGCTTTATAAATACTTGTGAATGAAATCATTTGCTTTATAATAGCATATAACCTTTATTTTATATGAAAGTAACCTTGTTTTTCTTATATTTTTTTTATAAAAGAATTATTTAATTTTTAAAATAAAAATAAAAATATTTTATTTTATTTTTATTTTATTTATTTTAATTTACTAATATTGGTTTATTATAAATAAATAAAGAATTTAATTTCATAACAATGACATATGAGTTTTGTTTTTTCTGTATTTTTTTTATAAAAGAATTACAGAATTTTTAAAATTAAAATAAAAAATATTTAACTTAATTTTTATTTTATCTTTTTAAATTTACATGTATTTGTTTATTAAAAATAAATAAATATTTTAATTTCATAACAATGACATATGAGTTTTGAGTACTGTTTTAAGTTATTTATGTGAAAGATATGTTTGAGTGAACAAGTTCGATCTATATATTTGATTAATATATAATATTAATATCATTATTTCTTATAAGTATTATGTTTTTTTAAGTTTGTATATCATGATATAAGTATTATCTATATAAATATGTATGTGAAAATATCTTTAAGTTATTTATGTGAAAGGTATGTTTGAGTAAACAAGTTAGATCTATATATTTGATTAATATATAATATTAATATCATTATTTTTTATAAGTATTATGTTTTTTTAAGTTTGTATATAATGATATAAGTATTATCCATATAAATATTTATGTGACAATATCATATTGAGTTGTAGATCTAACACATTTATATATAACGCATTGAAGTTAGTACTTTATGACAATTGGATAATCATACATATATTACTTTACAAAGTTGCCTACTAACCTCTTATTAGATAAGAAGTGCCTTCACACTTACAAAAAAGTGATATGTTAAGGAGATTCAATGGCCATTGACCTATATATATTGGAAAAGGTTATGAGAGATGGCAAAGCCAAACATGCTACATCTTTATAATATCAAATTCAGCATTGCCTTTACCTATTTTATACATATCTTCCCTATATCAATAATTCAATAAAAAAACATTAATAAATGATATAAACAACACCTAATAATAAAAGTTAATAAATGATTAAATAGTAATCAATAATAAACATCAATAAATGATTAATAAATAATGGTTTTTTTTCTTTATTTAAATTATGACTAAGAAAAAAAAGTTAAATAATGTTATTGAATAAATGAAAATTAAAAATAATTAAAAAAAAAAATCATTTTTTTTTTTATAGTTTTGCAATCTATAATTGTAAACTAATTTTAAAAAATAATTAATAATTACATTAATAACATGTTTGGCACATTTTTATTTGCTACTTCATTATTTTTATCACTAATGTTATTAAAAAGAACATGTTCCTAATGGAGATAGCATTCTTATAAATACTATTTATATTAAAACAGCCTAAATAATAAGACCTAAATTTATTTTTGATTGGCTAAGAGTTTGTCTTGACCTAAAATTATTATTTTTTATTGATTAAGACTTTGTCAACCTCCAACACACTCAAACAAGTCTAAAATCTAAACATATGACAAGAGTGAAGTCTACAATCTAAAATCTAAACATATGGCAAGAGTGAAGTCTACCCCTTAGAGCCAGCCGATTTGACTTATGACAGATTTTACCACCTAGAAGAATAAAAAAATATTTAGAATTAATTTTCTCTCCCATGTGTGACCAAAGTAGCTAACTTGATAGCTTGGATTTAGTTTTATTCTCCCTGTATGCATGTTGACCAAAGTAGCTAACTTGATAACCTGCATGTAAGTCTTTGATGAGGTACATGTGTATTTGATAGCTTTGAATTAGGTGCTCACCTGCTCATAACATTGACAAAATTAATATTAATTAATGCATTTCATTTTCATAAATGAAAGAGGCCTTAAAGTTCAAACCTAATTGTGTCTGTTCATAATGAGAGTCACTGGTCTTTATTTGTACGCTAAGACTTCTAGATGGGAGTTGTCTCGTTGAGGACTTTTACGTTATTTAATTTTTTCTAGCTATGTATGGAAGTCGCTTTCACAGACAGTTATGGTTGGTAGTTTTACGTAGCGTAGACTTTTTCAGCACAAGAAAAAATAAACACATATATTATTAAAATAATATTTTAAATATGTTTCTTAATTTTATTAAAAAAAGAAGAAGTCCACTTTAAAAATAATAATTTTAAATTATATTTTTTAATTTTGTTAATATGTTATTTACTTAAATGCATAAAATTATAGATGATCCAACTTTTTTTTAACGTAATTTTTTTATTAAGATAAATCTCATTAAACATATTGCTTGGGGAATTCTTGGCGTGAGCAACTTGTATTTAGGTTTGAACGGATGACGTAAAGCTCCGAATCATAAATCCAAAACAGAATATTCCAGGGATATTAATGAAATAAAAATTAAAAAATCAAAGCAAAAATATAAATGCAAGGACGGCATCTTTCTAAAGTGGATCATATAGGCGCGAACACCACAAGCTTTAAAAATAATTATTAAAACTACGAAGATCACCTTAGAATATATATTTAAATCTAAATAATTGCCACACTAATTAAACAAACGTTCTCAAAGAACCTATTGACTTATAACTAGCACAGCCACAAAATTGTGGTTGATCAACGCCGAAAGATTGATAAGATGAAAAGAATCCTTAAAAGAATATATTAAATTTTATTATTGATTAACAAATAAATGGTTGAGCTTCATTTATCTGGTGTTAATATTTTAATTTATGTTAATCACTTAGGTGGCAATCAGTTAGCTATCAAAGTAATTTTTAAATATGATTAGGTAAATGTAAAAAAGTAAACACATAAACGGATGTATTTATAATAGCTAGAAAGTTAATGATTGAAATCACAGCCATTTATTTTGTGTAATTACTAAGAATATTTCAGCCATATTTAATCATGTCCATAGAAAACTTATTAAGCACTAAACCCCTATTAAATCTGCCCATTATCAATAGGTATACGCCTTTCAACATAATATCATAAAAAATTAAAATTAAAATCTTACTATTAGCACACATAATTATTTAGGTTATCATTAGGATCGAGCTTGTTTTCAAAGAGCCACTTGGTTGGTAACAAAATTTAAAATTAAATAATAAAAAAATTTAAAAAACATGGCTATCCTACTTATGTTAGGAAGGTCGTTCTTTGTCATTCTTAGTGGCCCCTAAGTGATTTCAAGTTAAGGATAGTAGCATCTCAAACATTTTTAAGTTGTTTTTATTGATTGAGAATCATAAACTTGTAATTAGTTTATCATTGTGGTAACATTTTCTCTTCTCTTTAGCATTTTATTTATTTAGTTTTATGTTAATTTGGGTATTTTTTAGGGGTTGAATTTTGTCAATTGATTATTTTTTAGTTATTTAAAAAAAAAATATATAGATTTAGTTAAAATTTCACTTATTTTTTACATATATATGATTAAATTGGTATTCAAATTCAAATAGTCGCCTAGAACACTACACAAAGGTATAATATTTGAATCCTTAAAAAATATTCATTGTTGAGGCCTCACGTTGATGCATTGAGACTATTTGAATGGGCAAGTGAAATTAGAGAATCAATAAGAAATTCCCTACTTGTGAAAGAATAACTTGAGAAAAATAAGTTCAAGCCACTTGCAAGGAGCATCATTGTTGTGTGATAAGATTTCCATGCTTGAGTTTACCTTATCCATAAAGAAAGTAATGAGACACCTCACCTCGGGCTTCCCATTGGGCTTTACCTTGAATGTTCCAATGTTGACCTTGCTTGAATGTTCCCTGGAGTGAGACACCTCGGGCTTCCCAGCGGTTCATAAGGCAGGTCTGAACTCGCTTCCCTTATGAGAAAAATCATAATCCAATGGCATCATTATGAACAATACCATAAGCCATAAGCCCTTGTGAACAAAATTATAAGTTGTTGCTAATATAAGCATTTTAATTTCTTAGTAAACTTGTGACTAAGAAGGTATCACTAGCACAACAAGAAAGGAGGCCCATAAAGCTTACATATACCTCCTTTAGTCAATATTAGTATCATAGCTAGGGATAATGACATCACATCAATCTAGATATTGGTACCATATCTTTTGAATTGTAAGGCTATTAGTACAAGTAGAGAAAAATTGGAAATTGTATTCACTAACAAATATGTGAGTCCTCTCTTATCAAGTCAATAAATTTTAACTTCAAGGGTGCATGTTATGGTGAGTGGGTGAACGTCATTGAGTTATTTAGATGGTTATTTGAGAGTTAGTTCAACAATTGCCTAAATCTACTAGCGGATCAAAAACAATCTCGATTTTGATAATTTGTAATTTCTATCTATGAAGCCAATTCAAGGCCTAAATTATGTTTTTTGGGTTTAACCACAATATAGGCCATGGCCCTTAACTCTATTATCTTTGTAGAGCTAGTTAATAGCTTTTCAATGGTCTAAAGAGCACCCACATTGAAGTGTGTATGAGAAAGTTGTGGCCTCAAGATATTGACATTCCAAATAAGCTTTTTGGGGCCCACCTTGTTTTTGCCACCTCGCTCCTAGGGTTAGGGTTTTTACATAGATATTTTTCAAAAGAAGCTTTTTAGGGCCCACCTTCCTTTCATCGCTTAAGGTCCCAGGGTTAGGGCTTCTTCTTAGAGTTTTGCTACGTATTGTAACACAAAGAGTTTTTCACTTCCTCTTGAAGGGATTTTTTAGAAATGAACCTAATAGACACATTTCTTCTCATAGATAGCTACCAACATTCTAGCCATTGTATTCATATAATTATTTTCGCCATTCCTTGAATAATATAATTTGGTTTTCGTTGTATCTTGTGTTCTTTCATTCATTCTCAAATTAATCCAATAAGTGGTATCATAGCAATATGTTATTTCTCATTTTTTGTGCATGCCTTATGCAAGGTTATGGTATAAGAAGTTGGGCCTCAAGTTAACTGAGCCTTTGGACAATCGTCCTCACTTGACAAACTATCCTCATATGGCGAATGAAGTAAAAGGCGATTGAGAAAGAGATCTTATCAAATTGTTTCTCTAGGAATCCCTCAAGAAATAGAGAACAGAGATGATGGATCATTTTTTCCAAGTCTTTTGGCAACTCTCAACAAAGACAAAGGCATCTTTGTCTCATAGTCATTTCAGAAGTATGACACCCTTCAAGGTACAAGTTAATTCGTATATCCCTATGTGTGAAGGAAAAATAGATGCAAACACTTTGGAGATGTGGTTACACTAGGTAGAGTGTTATTTCTATATTCATAATTTTTCCAACAATGAGAAGATTATTTTCACACTCAGTGAAGTCCCCTCCCCTATCAAACACTAGTGGGATTCTATCATTGAGAAAATTTTATAAGATGTTTCTAGAGCATATACATGAGATAAAACCCACTTGGGGGGATTTTTTCCATGCCCCCGAGGAGGAGTACCATCATGTTGGAAACTATAACAACCATTGTATGAGATGGACAACCTTGTATGAAGTTAATGACCAAATTGTATTAGAGTACACAAGTGCCTTTCATACCCTACGTGCAAAAATTGGGTATTAAGGAATCTAAGCAACACGTGGTTCTCAAATACCACAATGACCTACATATATAAATCCAAAGAAAATTGTAGTTTCTAGACATCTCTTGCTTGGAGAGGATTAACATTATGCTATCAAGATGGAGGAAGTTTTTTAGCAAAAGGGTAAGAATGAGTTTGGGACCAAAAATTAGCCACAACAAAAGAAGGTAAAGGTAGCCCTAACTCTTAGAACAAAGGACTAAGAAAAGATAACCAACCTCGTATTAGCTCTTTTTAGAGGTCGAGGTTCTTGTAGGTGTCTAATAAAGGGGCTCATTATAGTCTAGAGCATTAGCATTTTTAATTTGAAATACGGAAAAATCTCACCAAAGCACTACCAAGACTTTTAAAGGTATAGAGGGAAGTTGCAGGATGAGTAATTGTCTACTTCTAGGCTATTATACATTCATATCAAAACGATACTATCATTGTGTAACTATGTATCATTCATAACATAACAGATATAATCTATTGAATACAATTAGACTTGAACATGAAATAATCATAATCATCATCATACCATTACAATACATAAAACATAAAGAAAAGGAGGGTTATCATTACTTCTACAAAACACCAGTCCATTACAATGTGTACCCATAACAAAGATGTGGGTATGTCACACAACCAACAACAACTAACCTGCAACAATATCAACACTAAAAATAACAACAACCATTATCCATAGCCCAAATGGACAGCTTATACAACACGTGATGATTATCTTTGACTCTATCAAAACCCTAAATAACCTAGTCAGCTACATAAATACATTTCATTACATAACATAAGCATATATAATCCATTGAAAACAATTAGACTTGAACATGAAATAATCATAATCATCATCGTACCATTACAATACATAAAACATAAAGAAAGAGGAGGGTTCTCATTACTTCAATAAAACCCCATATTCCATTACAATACATACCCATAACAAGGATGTGGATAGCTCCCATAACCATCAACAACTAACATGCAACAATATCAGCAATAACAATAACCACAACCACTACCCGTAGCCCAAATGGACAACTTATACAATGTGTGGTGATTATATTTGACTCTATAAAAACCCTAACTAACCTAGTCAACTGCATAAATACATTTCATAAATGACTCCACTACTTGGCCGACTTAAGTTGCAAAGTAGGGTTTCCTTTCCTTTTTCTACACACCTAGTCCATGGCTCCATATGGCACAACTAAAACTACCCATGTGGAATGTTATCCTTCTCTACACCAATCCCAAAAATGAAGGGGGCAAGAAGCTCTGACCACACCTATTGACTCACCCTCAAGTCAACTCCATGATTCTACCCGTGCCTTCTCTTCTTCTTACCCTTCAAATGAAAGGGCCAACTGATCCGAAATTGATCTTTATGAAGGGGCCATCATAAAGAACGCAGATCAGAAAGTAAAAATAATGAACAACAAACTATAACAACAAGCTTAATAATGGAGTTCTGCAAGGTTGCATATGTCTCTGGGCCTTTGTCTCAGTGGGGGAGGCTTTATTATTAATATTCAATGCTTCAAAAGTACATCAGAAATGAATTAAAAGGATTAAAAAACTGGTCTGGTTGTGTTCTCATCGACCTCAAGAATCCAACACAACTAACGACACTGAAAATGGTTGAGCGTAGCTCCCAAAAATGTCCTCCAAAGTTCGCTTCCACAATGACTTCCCTACATAAAAATGGCTTAGGCTTCATGAATTCTTCAACATTTCTCCTATTCTGAACTTCCTTGGACTGTCAAAAACCTCTGATTTATATAGATCTTGAGTTGGGGATCCTATCCCAACTTCTCCCCAAGATCTGGCCTAAAAAAGGGCTCCAGATCCCCCCAAAATGGGCAAAATCCAATAAAATCAGGTTAATAATCCAAAAAAATCATATAATATAGTTGAAAAACCCAAATTTGGGAAAAATGGCATGCTAGCCCCTCTGTGTTGGGCTCTTGGTCATATGGGGAGTTTCCATACGAGCTTGGTACTAACTATGACCATTGGTTAAACCCCTCGCGCCCAAAATTCTGGTGCTAGCCCCTGGTTCATAGTCCCTTATCAGTTGAGCTAGCCCCCGCTGACCGGGGCTTATCCCCAAAAATCTGTCCATCTCACTTCAAATGCATATTATGCCATATGGAATAACAAGAATCATCATAGCTCGAACAGTTGACGCTTGTTCCGAAGACTTGGGTTGGAGGATAGGCCACATGGTTGATTCTCGCAGAGGGAAAAATAGATTTTTGAACTGGCCCACATTGGCCAAATCCAAGGTGCCACGTGGTGCAGGTGCCACATGGCGTAGGTGCCACGTGGTGCCCTCTGATTGGGCCACGTGTCACCCTATGATTGGACCATACAGTCCAGTCACCGATACAATCAACGTACAGTCAACACGATGTCACTGTCTTGTCAGCCTGCCATGTCACTGTCGTACAACCACGTGTTGTACCCTGAGCCTGCCACATCAACATCTGTATTGCTAAGTCATCTGCCCAGTCAGCTACCATGTCAGCATCTGTACTACCACCTTTCATCCATACTGCCAAGTGTCAAAAAATCATTGGGCCACATCAGCATCCGTACATCCACTGTTGCATCCGTACAATGCCATGTGTCACGTTCATAAAGTGCCACATGTCGCATCCGTATAGTGCCACGTGTCAATTTTTATTGGTCCACATCAACCCCTAAAACAATAAAAAATGAGTGACACGTGTCACCTCCTCATGCTTCCATGTGTTCCTCTGATGTCATCATGACATCATGCTGATGTACTATTGATGTTAGCAGTATGGCCTATTGACTTTGACTAGTCGACTTTTTTGCCTGTTTGGGAAATCGATCAAAACGTGATAACTTTCACATACGGTGTCCATTTTCAGAAAAAATAAATATATATGCTCAAAATCGATGCAATGGCATTGGTTTCGTCTAATTCCGAGACTTTGATTTTTAGGCCTTCCTGGATCCATTTTGGATCATGCCTCCCCACTAAGACCTTTTGGTCCTCCAAAAGGATATTAACCAGTCATCAAGTATGGGATAGGCCTCCCCACTTGTCCTTTTTCTTTAAACTCTATCATGTACACTTGTCGCATCACAATCAATTTCATAATAACCATGACAATTGAAATCATATTGTTAGCCACTTGAACTCGTTCACATCTTACTGGATCCACTACCATCCATGTTGAAAACATTAGCAGCGATAACCTCATAAATATGACTGCAAATGAACTAATATGTTTGATTTTTTTGCACGACATTAACTTATCTTGAAGCAAAGTATGATTGAATTTACATTCTACAACCATCTCATGTTCATGCTTAAGTTCAACTGCTTTACTTGGCACAATTATAGGTGTGTTACTTGCATAAGTTGCCTTCCTTAATTGTTCCATTGTGACAAGAGATTGATTTGCTTTTAAGTGATGAGCATGTACAACATATTCATTGTATTCTTTAGTTAAGTGATATTGATTTTGTTCCCTGTAGAAGATTGCTTTGCAATCATATAAATAAGGGTTACCTAAGACCATTCCACATTCATTTAGTGGCACCACATCACACGTTACCTCATCCACAAACTTTGATGAAATTGCAAACCATAAAGTGCATTGCTTTGTTATGTGCAATTTATGATTGTTTCTTATCCATTTAAGTGAGTAAGTGATCCATATGGATGTCGGTGGCCTCCCACCTATTCCAACTAGTTCGTTTTGGCAGTTTTCTAGTTTGGCAGTTTTTTTCCTAGTTTTTGGGTCCCTGACTTGTGGGGCCGTTTTGAGGCTCTAAACAACGTTTTTAGGGCTCGCCACAATTGTATATACTTTTGATAGATTGCAACACAATGTGTAGTCCTTGAATAGACCTTTCCAACGGGCTATCGTGTGCCTAAAACTAAGATTGTATGCAAAAGTTATGACCCTGGGAAGTTGATGTACTAACTTACCCAAACTGGGCCAACATGACTTTTGGCGCTTCATCTCCTAGGGTTAGGTTTTGGATGTCTAGGGTTTTTTACATTCCTTTTTATTGTAAAAATGCCTTCATAACCTCATTGTAATCATCTTCTTGCGAATGAACACAACCGTCACATCTCTTCTCAGAGATAAGATGCCACCATTCCAACAAGCTTGTTTTCCACTCATTTTACAGTTTTAGCTTATTTCCTTACTGAATAGAAAATTAGTTTTACTGTATCTATGTTATTATGTGTTAAGCATCTTTTAATAATCTGTATTCATTTCGTTATGATCCAAAAAAAATTAGGCTAATAATCCAAAAAAATCATATAATATAGTTGAATAACTGAAATTTAGGAAAAATGGTGCACTAGCCCCTCTATGTTGGGATCCTGTTCGTATGGGGTGCTTCCATATAGCCACAGGTTGGACGCTAACTGTTAGTCCCTGGTCTTAAGTTGTTACGCTGGGCACTAACTGTTAAACCCTGGTCTTAAGTTGTTGTGTTGGTCATATGCATGGCCATGTGGCCAGTGGTTAAACCCCTCGCACCCAAAAATTCTGGTGCTAACCCCTGGTCCATAATCCCTTGTCGGTCGGGCTAGCCCCCACCGATAGGGGCTTATCCCCAAAAATCCGCCCATGTAATACCCCAAGGTTGAGCCCCTGCTAAATTGTAATTTTGTTTATAGGCTAGTGAGCCGAGTGATTTTGATTATAAGCTGAGAGACTTATGTGCTTATTAGGCTAGTGAGCCAGATGCCAAGGCCAATGAGCTTGACTTTGTATATGTAAATGCAGATCATTAATAAAAATATAAACATCATTGTGTGCAGACCGACCACGAAGAAAGAGTAATGGGGGACTAAGCTTCCACAAGGTGGGTAAGGGAAAGGGGGCTAAAAGGTTGGAAAGAGGGGCTAAGCTTAGGGGCTTAAGTCCTTGAGAATAATAATTTATTATTATTCCAAAGCTATGTAAAAGACATGTTTTTATCCTAAGTCATGAGACAGGCAACGTGTGCAAAAGGAAATGCATATAGCTCTAGTAAGACAAGTGTCGACTTGGGTGCATGCAATTAAAGTTGCAAAAGTTAGTCGTGTTGGGGGTTCGCTCCTGTATTATGTCATCCTCCGCCTAAGTTCACAAGGATCAGGGGTGTCTGACCCGTTTGCCTCTGTGTCTACATCTGCATACTCGTACACAATGAAGGAAACCCTCATGGGAAGGTTGTTCATGATGTCATTTGCCCATCCTCCGTCTGAACCAGAAACCTCCATCATCGACCCCGTCATACCCTCACACATCTCTAAAACCCATAATCTATGGGTCATCTTGTGTCTTCTATGGAACTTTATGCACCTAGGTAGTCGCATGAGCATGTTGAGTCTTAACGTCTAACTGTTACCATTTTGGGTGTCCATACTCATTTTCCAGTTGGTTGTTTTGGCCACGTGGCTCTTGGATTGAGTGTGGCTTGTTGTTGTCGTATGTTCCCTACTAAGCCTTGTTGTTGTCCTCACTATGTTGGAATTGAGTCGAAAGTGGTTGAGGAAGCGGGTTGTCAGGCCCGTGGTGAAAGAGGCAGGTTGTTAGACCTGTGAGTAGCTCTCTCCAGGTGAGAGAGTTTGTTGGGAAGTGGTTTTCTCCCAAAGAGATTATGCACCAGCTACGGAGCTCTGAGAATTCTTGATCCGGGCTATTGTCGAGACCCTGAGAGGGAGGTGAAGCAACCAATGGACTGTGTGACAGTGAAGGTGTATGCTTCCGGGTGGAACATGCATGTGGGGAATGACAGTCCCTGAGTAGTGGGCGTAAGAAGGCTCCTGGAGAATATCCTTCTGGTTTCTCTGTGCAGTTTTCCTGTAACCTCAGCCTAGTCTAGGATTCCCTTGCCCTGGGTGGAGCTTAGTCCCATCTTGGGGGTCACCCACTACTGAGCGTGATGAGCAGCATGGTCTACGGCTGGGAGGATCATGGAAGGTTTGCACGTAGTTGATGGTGTTACTCCAATTGAAAAGATAAGTATCATTATTGTGCTTAATTTATATGTTATGCATGTTTGTAATACTTGAATGTTATCATGTATTCCATTGCATATATTAATTATTGTCTATTACATTTGAATCTGTATGGTAGCAATAACTTTGTATTATATGTTTTATTTCGATTAAAATGCATGTTATATATATCTATGTATGTATGTATTTCCACGTGAGAGCATTGCCCCGCCTGTTGGTGGTCAGGGATGTTACAAATTGGTATCGGAGTTAAGGTTTCAACGTTGAGCCTAGATGGGTCATATAAGTGATCTTTGGACCCAAGTTTTCGAGTGAAAATCGTGTCTGGAGGGACTAATTTCGAACCTCAGAACCTTCCTGAGTGCCAATGGGTTACTTGGTCGTGTTACGAGGCTCAGGAGGTGTAGTGGTATCATAAAACCTCAATAGACATGGTATTGGTTCGTAGAGTAATGTGGGCCGTAGGATCTGTTCGGGAGAAGGAGATTCCTTTACGACCGTCAGATCCGAAGAAGGTGTAGGAAGGTTATCCTGGAAACCTATCGGAGTTTGGCAATCAGGAGAAGCGAGGTGCGATGAGGCACAAACTTCCGAAGTCCGAAGCTTCGAGGTCCTAGAAGAGATCTACATCGTAGATCTGAGGGGAGAGCTTGATCATTAGATCTTGAGAAGTCACGCACATGTTAGTCGTGAGAACCATTCGAAATTCGTGAAATCAAAAGATTGGAAGTGAAGAGAGGTGAACACTTCTGAAGCAAGGAATCACGAAGTGGATCTCGACCACTGGATGCAGGAGAGATAAGGATTGTCGATTATCTAGGGAGAGTTTGGAACTGTGGCAATCGGGAGAAGGGGAAAGTGTTGATGCACAAACTTCTGAAACCCGAAGTTCTGAAGTGAAAGGGTAGACATGGTGGGGCCGAATGATGTCGCCTGGGATGACGTGGATCTTCCTAGTCGTACCACGTGTCATCGCCTTAGTTGGTGACAGTTGTATTATGTGGGCCCGAAGGATAGAGAAACCAAAAGTTCGGAAGTGATGATATTGGAAGGAAGCAAGCGTGAAAGCTTCTAGAACTCGAAGTTCCAAAGCTCCAAAGTCCCGAAGCTTCAATAACAGAAGTTCCACAACGAGTGTCAGCCGTTGGATGATGGGTAGATGTGGACCGTTGATCCACCCTACTTCGTGAGTTCATTAATTCAGAACTATGAGAGTCTGTTGTGATGTATTATGAAGACTTTGTAACCCAAATTCATGATTAAGTGTCTATCAATATAGTGCTTGGTCACAACCCGTGGTCACAGGGGTTGGGGCTACGAGAAAAGGGTTGAGGCTTGAAATTGTTACAGAGCTTAGCAGAGCTCGGAAAATTCATGAAATTTGAACGTTTCTTAAAACAGATTCAGTTTATGAATTTTGTGGGATTTGTTAAGGAATGACGGCTTGACAAATTATCGTTGATTGCATGTTGTGTTTACAGAGTTCAACGAGTGTCTGGACCGAAGCGAATTGACATTGAGTGCAAAGGAATGGAAGAGGCATAGACTACTTCCAGTTCAAATAATGAAGTAAAAAGGATGGGCGTCCACTTGGGAGTTGAAGGATCAAACTCCAATGGACACAAAGAAGAGATAGATAAGGAAGGGCATATGATGAAAATCATTGAACGATTGCAGAAATATGCCCAGGCTCACCGAGCAGACAACATAAATCTCCTGAAAGCCAAGGATCAATAAGGAGAATTCAAATTAAAGTTGATGAAGAGTTTGGAGAGAATATAAAAGAAGTTGGATAAGGATATTGACTCGAGCAAAACAGGGAGTCGCAAGACCCCTAAGAAGAAAAGAAGATCAAGAAGTGTTAGCAGGCATCGTCGCCACTCCCCGAAGCAGTCCAATAAGGAGGCACATAGTATTTCAAGCCCATCTCCTACCAAAAATCACATGAGATATGGAGTGGATGAACTGAAGGGAGAAGTGAACAAGATTAAGCCTCCTACGTTTGATGGAGAACACCAAAAGGAGGAAGATGTTGAAACATGGTTGCTTGGCATGAGGAAATATTTCCAACTACATAATTATTCTTCTCATGTAGTAGGAAGAATTTCATTGTATCAACTGAAGGGAAAGGCATCCATGTGGTGGGATCATCTTGTACAGGTGCAACACATTAGAGAGAAAGATGTTACTTGGAAAGAATTCAAGAATTATTTTGAAAAGAAATACTTGACTAAAAGATATCATGACATAAAGATGAAAGAATTATTTGAACTCAAGTTGGGCAGCATGACCATTGATGAATACGAATGAAGGTTTTTGGAATTGTTGAAGTATGTTCCATTCATCAAAGAAGAGTCTGTCAAGATTCAAAGGTATCTGAGTGGACTGCCACCTTCCATCGGTGACAAGATTTAGTACGATGACCCAAAAACTATGGAGAGAGAAATGCTTATGTGAGCAGCAAAGAGGAAATCCCATTTTTAGGAAGGCTTGGGATGACCAGAAGAAGTTCAAGAAAGAGAAGAGGAAGAAGGGAAACAAACCTCCCTTTTTCAGAAATAGTCCTCAAGGGAAGCCATCATTTAGAGAGCCGAGAATGGTTGACGTAGGGGGACAAAGGCCGAGGCAGACACCCATTCAGTGTTGGGGCTGTCAGGGAAACCACAAGTACAGAGATTGTCCCCATAAAAATGGCAAAGTGAGAGCTGTCCATAATGTTCAACAAGCTGAAACAGTGATAGCCCTGGACAACAAGCAAGCAAACTATCAGTCGCACATGATTGAAGTGGAAGGTATGATCAACAACCATGCCTTTACTATTTTAATTGATTCAGGAGATAGCCATAGTTATATGGATCCTAGAGTGGTGGAAAGTTTTCAATTATCGAAAAGAAAACATGGAAAATCTTGGTTAGTGCAGCTGGCCATAGGAACTAAGAGAAAGGTTACGAAATTGGTTAAATCATGTCCAGTGGACATGAATGAACTAAGTACTAAGGCATACCTGAATATCTTGCCTTTAGGTTCTTATGATTGACTAATTGGTATGAACTGGTTGGACCAACACCACGCCATCTTAGACTATCATAAAAAGGCATTCACTTGCCTGGATGAGGAAGGAAACCCAAAGAAAGTGTAGGGAATTCCTAGGGCAGTCATTGTCAGATAAATCTTAGCAATGCAGCTGAAGAAGTGCTACAGGAAAGGTTGTCAATTATTTGCAGTCCACTTGGAGGAAGCACCTGAGGATAAGGTGTTAAAGATCGAAGACCATGCAGTACTAAAGGAGTTTGAGGATGTATTCCAAGAGGTACCAGGATTACCCCTGAAAAAAGATATTGACTTCTCTGTAAACTTGATGCCTGGAGCAGCTCCAGTGTCGAAAGCTCCTTACAGAATGAGTACACCAGAGTTGAAATAACTGCAGTTGTAGCTTGAAGAGATGCTGAGGAAGGGGTATATACGCCCAAGTCTGTCACCTTGGGGTGCCCCGGTCCTGTTTGTGAAGAAGAAGGATGGGATGTTGAGATTGTGCATCAAATTCAGACAATTAAACAAAGCTACTATTAAGAACAAGTATCCTTTGTTGAGGATCGATGATCTCTTTGACTAGTTGAAGGATGCTAAGATATTTTCGAAAATAGATATTAGATTAGGATATCAACAGGTAAGAATAAAGGATGAAGACATCATGAAGACTGCCTTTAGAACAAGGTATGGTCATTATGAATTCACAGTGGTGCCATTTGGGTTGTCGAATGTGGTTGTTGTCTTTATGTGCCTAATGAATGGTGTATTCAGGGAATATCTAGACAAGTTTGTCATAGTCTTTTTGGATGACATACTAGTGTATTCCAAGTCGAAGGAAGAGCATGAACAACATCTGAGGATGGTGTTGCAAGTGCTAAGAGAACACCAATTGTATGCCAAGTTGAGCAAGTGCTCATTTTATCAAAAGCAGATCCATTACTTGGGGCATATCATTTCAAAGGATGGGATAGCCGTGGATCTTGAGAATATTGAGGACATCAGAGAATGGTCAGTGCCTAGGAATGTGACAGAAGACAGATCCTTTATGGGTGTAGCTGGATATTATAGAAGGTTCATTGCGGGGTTTTCAAGGATAGTTCACCCTATCACTTCCTTGCAGAGGAAGGAGAAGAAGTTTCAATGGACAGAAGAAAGTGAGAGAAGCTTCCAGCGATTGAAGCGATTGTTAACCAACGCTCCAATCCTAAGGATTGCAGATCTGAATGAGGATTTCATGGTTTTCATAGATGCATGCAAAAAAGGTCTGGGAGGAGTCCTCAACTAGAATTGGTTTGTAATTTGTTATGAATCCAGAAAGATGAAAGAGCATGAAAAGAACTATGCCACTCATGATTTGGAGTTGGCAGATATCGTTCACGCTCTAAAGAAATGGAGGCATTACCTCATGGGAAAGAGGTTCAAACTAAGAACAAACTACAATGGTCTGAAGTATTTGTCTGATCAGCCTACCTTGAATGCTAGGCAGAGTAGGTGGTTGGAATTTCTTTGTGAATATGACTTTGATATCAAGCATATCAGAGGAAAAGAGAACAAAGTGGTTGATGCGCTCAGTAGGAGAGTGCATGAATTGCATGTTACAACCATTAGTATGTACCAAACTGATATTAAAAGCATAATTTTGGAAGTTGCAAATGAAGATTTGTAGTACAGGGATTTGGTAGCAAAGATACAACAAGGTAATATGCCACAGAAAGTGGAGAATTATAAATTGGAAACTGATGAAACACTTATGTACAAGAACATAATTTATGTACCTAACGTCCATGAATTGAGAATTATGATTTTGAAGGAAATGCATAATGTGCCTTATGTTGGGCACCTTGGATATCAGAAAACTGCGGCAGCAGTGAAGAGCCATTACTTTTGGCCAGGTATGAAGAAAGATATTGTCGAATACATTGCCAGATGTATGGAGTGTCAGAAGGTTAAAGCTGAGCACATGCACCCAACAGGGTTACTACAACCTTTACCCATTCCTGAGTGGAAGTGGGAGGTAGTGACAATGGATTTCATCACAGGATTGCCCAGAACCGACAAGCAGCATGATTCAATCATGGTGGTGGTGGACAAGCTTACGAAAGTTGCCCATTTTATTCCACTAAAGACTACTCACAAGTAAACTAACGTTGTTGATATTTTTATGAGGGAAATAACACGATTGCACGATATTCCCCAGACAATTGTGTCTTACAGGGACCCAAAATTTACCTCAAAGTTTTGGAAGGGGTTGTTCAAAGGAGTCAGAACAAATTTGAACTTCAACATTGCTTATCATCCTGAGTCTAATGGGCAGATAGAGAGGGTGAACCAAGTGATAGAAGACATGCTAAGGATGTATGTGATGGATAAACCATCTAAATGGGAAGACTACCTACACTTGGTAGAATTCGCCTACAACGATGGGTATCAATCATCGTTGAAGATGAGCCCATTTGAATCACTTTGTGGTAGAAAGTGCAATACTCTAGTAAGATGGGATAATCCAGCTAATAAAGCAGTGGTTGGGCCAAAGTTGCTCAAGGAAATGGAAGAGAAAATGCTAAAAATTAAGCAGAATTTAAAGGCTACCCAAGACAGGCAAAATAGTTATGCTTATAAGAACAGAATCCACCGAGAGTTTAAAGTGGGTGATCATGTTTTCTTGAAAGTAGAAGCCAACAAAAGTTACCTGGGACTGGGAAACTGTTCGAAGTTGGCAGCCAGATTTTGTGGACCATTTGAAATCCTAGAAAGGATTGGACCAGTTGCATATATGCTTGCATTGCCTGCATCCATGACTGTACATAATGTGTTTCATATTTCATTACTTAAGAAATATATACCTAATGCTAATCATGTAATCGATTGGAATGTGATTCAGGTGGAGCAAGAAGGCATCTTGCAAAGTCATCATGTGTGCATATTGGACCGGAAGAGAAAACATCTCTGGAATCGAGCCATAAGGATTGTAAAGGTCCAATGGACTTGGTATGGTCCTGAGGATGCAACATGGGAGCATGAAGATGCTATGCGAGCAGAGTATCTACATCTTTTTGAAGATTTTGGAAATCTTGTTGATGTTGTGTAAAGAGTTACACTGAGGACAGTGCAAAAATAAGGGGAGGGGATTATGATACCCCAAGGCCGAGCCCCTACTAAATTGTAATTTGTTTATAGATTGGCAAGCTAAGTGATTATAAGTTGAGAGACTTATGTGTTTATTAGGCTTGTGAGCCAGATGCCAAGGCCAATCAGCTTGACTTTGTATATGTAAATATGCAGATCATTAATAAAAATATAAACATCATTGCGTGAAGACCGACCACAAAGAAAGAGTGATGGGGGACTAAGCTTCCACAAGGTGGGTAAGGGAAAGGGGGTTGAAAGGTTGGAAAGATGGGCTAAGATTAGGGGCTTAAGTACTTGAGAACAATAATTTATTATTATTCCAAAGCTGTGTAAAAGACATGTTTTTATCATAAGTCATGGGAGAGGCAAGGTGTGCAAAAGGAAACACATGCAGCTCTAGGAAGACAAGTGTCGACCTGGGCGCATGCAGTCAAATCTGGAGAAGTTAACCGTGTTGGGGGTTCACTCCTGTATTTTGTCATCCTCCGCCTGAGTTCGCAGGGATCGGGGGCGTTTGAACCATTTTCCTCTGTGTCTGCATCTACATACCCGCACACAGTGAAGGAAAGCCTCACGGGAAGGTTGTTCGTGCTGCCATTTTCCCATCCTCCGTATGAACAAGAAACCTCCATCATCGACCCTGACATACCCTCACGCATCTTTGAAACCCATAATCTATGGGTCATCCTGTGTCTTTCGTGGAACCCAACGCACCTGGGTAGTCGCATGAGCGTGTTGAGTCTTAGCATCTAACTATTACCATTTTGGGTGTCCATACCCATTTTCCAGTTGGTTGTTGTGGCCACGCAGCTCCTGGACTGAGTGTGTCTGGCTGTTGTCCTCTGTTCCCTACTGAGCCTTGATGTTGTCCTCACTATGTTGGAATTGAGTTGAAAGTGGTTGAAGAAGCGGGTTGTCAAGCCCGTGGTAGAAGAGCCAGGTTGACCTGTGAGCATCTCTCTCCAGGTGAGAGAGTCTGTTGGTAAGTGGTTTTCTCCCGGAGAGAGTCCAGCACCAGCTACGGGGCTCTGAGAATTCTTGATCCGACCTAATGCCGAGACCCTGAGAGGGAGATGAAGCAGCCGATGGACTGTGTAACAATGAAGGTGTATACTCCCAGGTGGAACAGGTATGTGGGGAATGAGATTTCGTGAGTAGTGGGTGTAAGAAGGATCCTGGAGATAATCCTTCTGGTTGCTCTGTGTAGTTTTCTTGTAACCTCAACCTAGTCTAGGATTCACTTGCCTTGGGTGGAGCTTAGTCCCAGCTCGGGGGTGACCCACTACTAAGCGTGATGAGCAGTGTGGTCTACGATTGAGAGGTTCGTGGAAGGTCTGGACATAGCTGGTGGTGTTACTCCAGTTGAAAAGATAAGTATCATTATTGTGCTTAATTTATATGTTATACATGTTTGTAATACTTGAATGTTATCATGTATTTCATTGCATATATGAATTACTGTCTATTACATTTGAATCTGTATGGTAGCAGTAACTTTGTGTTATATTTTTTATTTCGATTAAAATGCATGTTAGATATATCTATGTATGTATGTATTTCCGCGTGATAGCATTGCCCGACGTGTTGGTGGTTGGGGATATTACAACCCATCTCACTTCAAATGCATATTATGTCATATGTCATAACAAGAACCATCGTAGCTTGGGCGATTGGAGCTTGTTCCAAAAGACTTAGGCTAGAGGATAGGTCGCATGGTTGATTCTCACAGAGGGAAAAACAAATTTTTGAATCGACCCACATTGGCCAAATCCGTGGTGCCATGTGGTGCCCTCTGATTGGGCCCCGTCACTCTATGATTGGACTGTATAGTCCAATCACCGACACAGTCAAAACCATGTCATCGTCCTATCAGTCTACCACGTCAGTGCCATACAACCACGTGTCGTACCCTGAGCCTGCCACGTCAACATCCGTACTGCTAAGTCATCTCCCCAGTTAAATACCATGTCAGCATCCGTACTGCCACCTTTCATCCATATGTCCATGTGTCGGATTGTCATTGGGCCACGTCAACATTCGTACAACCACGTGTCACATCTGTACAATGCCACATGTTGTGTTTGTACAGTGCCACATGTCAATTTTGGATTGGTCCACATAAGCCACTGAAAAGGCCAAAAATGAGTGACACATGTCACCTCCTTGTGCTACCACATGTCCATGCTAATGTCATCATGACATCATGCTGACGTACTGCAGACTTCAACAGTTCGACCTTTTGACTTTGACCAGTTGACTTTTATGCTTGTTTGGGAAATTGATTAGAACACGATAACTTTCACATACAATGTCCATTTTTGGAAAACAATATATGGTCGGAATCGACATGACGAGGCTGATGCAATGGCGTTGGTTTCGTCTGATTCCGAGAACTTTTCTTTTTAGGCCTTCCTCGATCCATTTTGGATCAATAACCCTAGTACCAAGGTGACAGTGAATGCCCAAAACTATCTGAAGGTAGCAATATCCTTACTCCACTTTCCCATTGATGCAATTGGTGCACCAATAATTAAAGCTTGGGATTTCTCACTATCTGGTTCTACTGGTTTCATTTGCACAATTTCCTACCACTCTATATCTGCAAAAGATTTCATTTGTTGCAACTCTAAATAAGCATCTTTGGTAGCTAGACAAAATTATGTGAGAGCATTCATAGCAACCAAGGTTGCATCATGTAACTTTGCAAGTTTATCATCCACAACATGGATTTCTTTACATTTCACTCACTACTCTAATGGATTAGTAAGCACACTTATCTCATTGTTCATTTGTTGCATCCTCTCCCTCAAATCCTCAATGGGAATTGCATGCCTCTAAAGAAACCCCATCCAATATTGAATTATAGTGTAGATGACCTAAATTTCGTGAGTGGATCTCCACAACTATTCATGTACAATTTTTCCTTCTTCAACAAGTGGAGATACCTTGGCCATAAGTTCCTGCAACTATTGATTATCAGTTGAATGTGTAGCATTCAACTTAGCCTACAAAGAAAGAGTTTGTTAACATAGTTTCTTCCACGATGAACATATTGTATCAATATCCTCCAGAAGTGGGAAAACAAGGATAAAATATAACAACTCCAAATCCAATTACTTTGATTCTACTACAAGTTCTACAAATAAACTTGAACCATCTCCAATTCATTCTCTACTTAATGCCAAGTTTGTAGCTATAGGTCTCTATCCAAATTCACCTCTATAAGTTGAGTGTGCAATTGTGGATTCACTTATTGAAGATTTCCATTTCCCTATTCTACTCTCATAACCATTTGTATTATTTCCTCTATGGTCCAATGGGCCACTCACAAAAAATCAAGAGTAGACAACCACTACATATCGGTGGCTTGCATAGACTATCTAACTTCAATGGCACTAGTTCAATGGTAATCCACTAGCAATTGATTGCTCCAATCATGAGGGTGTCTAAGATTTGGCATCCTAATGTTCCTACTATAGTTTGAAATTCTGAAGGATTCTCTCTTGTGTAACTTCTATTAAGAATGGAGTCACATCAATGTGCTCTTGATGAATCTGCAACATAGTTTAACAATGAATTGGATTTTGTTTCCACTATTGAAGTCATGACATAGCTAACAATTGCTTGAAAGGGGATCATAGCGGAGGAGTGGTAACAGGTGTAATCTCTCTTGGAGGAGAAACTACCCCCCTATCCCTTCACCTTCTATTTTTTCCATCGTAACATCTTCCTCCTATGATTCATCACCCAAGCATTAACCCAAATATACAAATTTTGCTCGAGATCATCATCACCACTAGAACAAACCATTCCATCACCACTCTACAACCCTTCAATATGTTCAAGAGTCGTTTGATGTGGATCAGACTAGGTTGTATCACTCACATTACCCTATTGGTCATGTCTTCTCTTGAGAGGGGGATGAACCCTTAGTATGATTCATCTCATGTTGTACCAGCACACATATAATATGTGTAATAATCTCTTGGGCATCATCATCAATATTAACCATTGGGATGGTGGTAGTTTGCTTGTCATCAAACTCCTCAAAAGCATTTATAGTTTTTTCAACTAAAGGTAACTAATTCTTTCTAGAAAAATTAGCCAACCCCTAGAAATGAGTAGATCCTCGAGGAACCAATAATAATTATGGATGCATTGGTAATTTTCGAAGACATAGGTATAGGGGGTTGTGGGGGGATCAAAGGGACTTCCTTTTGAAGGGGATTAATGATCCTTGGTTTCTTCATAGAGTTGCCACCCTACAAAAATTTATGTATAACACTTAAGCATTGCTTAAAATCTCAATTAGAAAATGTAGCATCATCTAGAATTTGGCTCCCCAACACTGGAGGCAATGTGACCTTTGGGATCTCATGCAACCGATATATTCCCTCCATATATTCCACTATGGTAATCTGCAACTCTAAATCAAACCACTTGTTGAACAACCCACTTGTCCTTTGCATGAGGTCAAGGTTGTTTGAAAACTTCAAGCAAGATATAAGTAATCCCAATGTTTGGATATGACTTGCGAACCATTAGCGATAAGAAAACTTCCATATTTAATGTGTATTAAATTAGATAAAAGGTCAAGGTTGATACTATGAATTTATCCTTATTAACTCTATGGGGGTGAACATAAGTGTTGTCCTTGTCTATACCAAACCAAAATTTACTCCCATGGGCATCAATCAAATACTTAGGCACCCAAAATGCAACATTTGTGGCTAAGATAATTCTATCATATCACTTGGCAATAACAACAACATTGAATGCAACATTTTGAGAGTCCTTGTGCACTCTCCAAGGATCATATTTAGTAGCAATGATCATCCAACCCCAAGTAGACTAAAGTGATCGATCTTGTGGTGGTTGCCACTTAAACATGGTGAAAACAACCAACAAGTAACAAAAAATGAATAGACCCACATAATCATGAGCCTCCACACAACCAACAATCAACTCATTCATCAAGAACTTACACCTTGTATTGAACCCCTTGGGCAGAAAAATCAACAAAAAAAAAAGTGTCGAGAGAACACTCACCTTTAGATTATTTCCACATAATGCGAAAATTCATAAGCCGACATGCAAGCCAAACCTATTCATTCCTAATCAAACCAATGATCGCTCTATGAACACCCTTTCTAGTGTCGTGTTTCTCATAAAAATTAGGCTCGCCAACTCTCTTTCCATACTTATTGTCACCCTAGAAAACTATCAAGACATCTTGTCCTTGCATGGATAAACATGTGAGTGTGTGGATGTCCTAAATGTGGACACAGTAGGTACTGTCAAGCCACAATGTATTCGGGTTCACCCTATTAATCAGAAACGTTGTACAACATGTGACTTCTCATGTGTTACCAATGGTGGGAAGATCCAATAGGGTCATGAGAGAGGAGTCACATAGTATCTAAAAGGAATATTTCCACACATTTGCAATGTTCCCATCCTCCAATAGAACTTGGTCCATGTAGATAGATGGCTACAAATATGGAAACAAATCTCCATCTATAAAATCATGATTCATAACATGCATCTACTCAATTGTCCCACGAAGACTTCCAAGAATTCCCACATATGGATCAACAACTTCATCATCCAACACTTCTTTACTTCTAACATCCCTGGACTTAAGACCTAAAAATTTACCCATCACGACAATCTCAAATTGTGTTCTTCTTTGATAAACTTGGATAATTAACGACCAAACCTACCAGACAATGTGATTGTCTATGGTTACTATAGTTAAATCACAAGGCTCCAACTTGAACATGAGCTATGCATCGCAAGAATGAAAAAAAAAAGTGATGAAAAAGTGATTAAGTGTGGAAATAAATAAATCCAACTACATTTACTGCCCATTAGTGGAAATACTTCGTTACTCACGTGAAAATATCATGTGCCAACTATTTCACAAAATGTTACTTGACAAACATTTAAGACTCAATTGGAATTATATTAAAACCCATCTTATCAATTCCTCCAAGCTTCTTGTTGTTGTTTGGCCATCACTCTAACATTTTTACCTCAACCAAAATCAAACACAACCCACCTTATTAGACCGAACTGAATTGACAACACGAAAATACAACTAAACTCACCATTTCAAATTTTACCACCAATGGTTTGTAAATGCAATAATACAAGAGCAAACCATGAAAGCATCTTCCATAGTGGACTTATGTTGATGTGTTGAACTAACTATTGACCCTCCTTGACCATAAGGATGTGTCTCGAAGTCAACAAAACTAAAATGACTAACAATTACCCCCCACCCATTGACCACAAACCTCACCAACAAAACCCAAATGGTTGGGGAGGACTTGACACCACACTAGACTCAAAATGCAGAAAATAAATAAAGTAATTAGCACAACATGGAATGAAGCAAGGAATACCAAATCTAGACCAAAACCAAAATTAACCTAATATTAATTGAATTCCTTTTTACAAGAGTGGTTCATAATTAATAAATCAAGTGGTTGGGGTATAACACTTTAGGCAAGCACCATTCACCCATCCTAGCAAAAGAATACCATCAATTTGAGTCAAGCAAACTGCACAAGACTCTTGAATCTCTGGAAATATATATGGTCCCAACCAATGCATTTACAACATGCTTGGATGTTTTAGATACTTACTATCACACAAGACAACCAAATCACCCTTAGTAAATGAATTACTATTGATGTTGTGATAATGCTAGGCTTCTTGTCTTTCTTTCTCCACTGACTAGTGAAAAAAATAACCAGGAATCTAGACTCCTCTTATTGCATCAAATCAAAAATTTGTTTCGCAACTTATTCCTCTTTTTTCATGTGAGTGGCTTGCACAGTGAATAAATTAGGCACCACAAACTCTATAGGTATTACAACTTCTCTCCCATACACCAGCTAAAACGGGGTCTACTTATGCAATCTCTTAATGATCATCCTGTAAGCACACATTACTATTGAATTCTCTAATCCCAATCATCTCTATTTGTTGAGTAGACCTTTGTCAACCCATGCCCAAAACCTTATTGAAGGATTCAACTATCCCTTTAGCCTATGTATGATATAAGCTACTTTTGTGATGATGAATCAAAGAGTCTTGAGTGAGATTTTCAATAGTAGAACTCAGAAAGTGGTATCCTTGATCACTTGTCAAACTTCTAGGCAAACCAAACCTGGTGATGATATGCTAAAAAATGAAACATGCTACAATATTAGTGGAACAATCTTCAGTAGGTTCAACCTCCACCCATCTAGTGAGATAGTCATTTGCAGTAATTATGTTCCAAGACTCGGAGTGATAAGCACACCATCCAATCATCCAAATAGACCTACAAAACCTTATGGATGTAATCCTGGAAGGTTGTTATTGTAATGTGGGAAACAATAGTAGGAACATTTATCAACCCAAAGGTCGCTACATTATAAGTGAATGAACCCCACTCAATGGTGAAGGTAGTCTTCTTCCTATCATATTTTGTAATTATGACTTGCTGATAACCTTGTAAAGGGATATGATTCCTTTCTTGTAACCTGATCAAGGAATTCATCGCCAAAGGGAGTTAGGAATGGATCATGAAAACATGCAAATTTGAGGTTCATGAAATCAACACAAACCCTTATGTCTTCAACATCCTTATTTATTTGAATCATTATGGGACTTGTCCAATTTGATTAATCCATACAGAATATTAGGCCTACAACAAGCATTCAATCAATCCCTCATTTCACCTTCTCTTTAATTCACATATCCAGATGATAAGTGTGATGTTTTATTGGCTTTGCATTTGGACACAACTCTATCTTCATTTATATCTATAAAATTTTAGGGAAACAAGTCCTCATATTTCTTCAACAATATCGTAACGATGTCATAGTCCATTCATCCCAATAATCTCCAATTGAATCTATCTTGGGCCATCCTTTAGTCTCTATGTTTTTTTTTTTTTTTTTATACTGGGGGAATCGGCAACTCGCGGTTCTCATACTCGCGTGACATGGGGTCGATCCCCATCGGCCACCACTATAACCCCAGGTGTAACCACCCAACCCGCAAGAATGGCGCACGAGTAAATCCGGGTGAGAATCGAACATGAGACTTCATTTTTACAAATTTCCTTCCATTTACACGGCACTTGCCAATCCGTCTACACCCGTGCGGGCCCTTTAGTCTCTATGTTAATTTTACACAAATTCAAAGGTTTTTTATAATATTTCTCCATAACCTTCCCATGCTTACCTTTTATCTCTCGTGAACCTTCAGACTCTAGAAGGAATTGTGTCATAATTCTTCTAGATCACCTTCTTCCCCATCATCTTGTACTATCTTGCTACAACTAAGGAATTTATCCAACTACTATTCTAATTCCTTGAGATGAACGATTTTACAATGTTGCAAACATATCTCAATGGAAAAATAAGGTCACGACTGCTTAGAGAATAGGAGTTGCTTGATAGTCAATAGTGCTACAGTGACCTCAGGAGATTCTCCCTTATACGAAAAATCAACACACAATTTTTTTGAACCACAATTCAATCCTTAGTGTATCTCCAAGAGTCTTGATAAAAATACCAAGCCTTAGTGATTGGCCCTAAAGTATGTAGAAACTTATGTACCCAATATTCAACATGGAAACCTTCCCTTTCCCACTTCTATGAATAGTTCTGAATGTGGATGATAGGGTCTATTTTACCTTCATACTAGTCCACAAACTTGATTTCTTTTCCCTTAGTCAAAGACAGGTCCTAGGATTCAAACTTAGGAGGAGGGACAAACTAGTGCATCACGGTTATCTAAACTACATCCCATGCAGGGAATTCTTCTTTATGTGTATCCCATCAATGAGCACCTATAGCTTGTATTACAACACCCAAGGCCATAACCTGCTATTCTTCAACAAAATTATATTCCATGACACCTAAAAAGTATTCCACATTTTCTCTCCCATCATAAATAGGAGGATCTTGAAACTATTCTAAAAACTAATCCAATGAATAACTTTGATTGAGGAACACCATCTACTAAACAACTAAAGGTTGCAATCCTACCAAGAATATATTGATTCTTTAGAGATATTATCAAAAGAATTAATACCCCTCCAGCTCATTGATCCATCAACATTAGGATTATTATAATTTCCTCATGCCTATCTGTAGCGAGGTTGTAGATTTGGTCCAACACATTGTCGTCAAAAGCATCATCAATAGGTTCGGTATACCATGGCCCTTGATACAAATCTAATGGCTTCATTATTATGGTATTGTCTACTTCAAACATCATGGTTTCCTTCTTCAAATCAACAACAACTTTTCTAACAAATGCATAGTCTATGCCCAACAAAGCATGATAGGGATCCTTCTCATCCATGATTCCACTAAAATCAAAATCTATATCTATTTTCACACTTGCCAAGTCTACCTTCACATCCTCCAATCTACAAATAGAAAAAATTCAATACTGGTGCACCCTGCACAATTGTATTAGAGAATAAACTACCTTAGGCTTCATCATTTCCTCCCAATACTTCTTTAGAAGAATATTTACATTCAACCTCAGATCCAACATGACATCTTTAATGTCATAGCCATCTAGCTTGGCATCTAAGTGGAATTCTCTCCTTGTTCTTTTCTTCCTCCTTTTTACTCTATGGGAGTGTCTTTTAGGTAGACTGGCTAAAACAAGAGCATAATCTTCTTCTTCACCCCCTACCAGATGTTTAAGAGAGATGCTTAATTTCCTTGTTAAATATTCACCATCAAGAATGTTAGAAAAAAAATGAAACCATTTGTATATAAGTGCAATTAAATTACCTTGATCTTTAACAACTAACATCCTTTTGGAACTTAGACCTTGTTCTATAGATCCTGGAATGTGACCCACGGGTTTAGCATGACCATTATGCTTGCAATGGTTACACCAAGGTCATTGGGGAAGAAGGAAATCATGAGAAAAATGACCCACCTCATCACAATTGTAGCATCTAATTGGTCTAGTTCATCTGCTATTCGTACCTTCTATGTAACCTCCTCCATGACTCTACCTTTTCCACCTTGTGGTTATGAATTATCCACCACTTTGAAAGAAGTCCTTTACATCCTTTCAACTAGAGAATACAAATATCGATACTTTTTTTGTGTGTTTACTAGCACCATAGACTTCACAATAAATAGTATTAGGGAATAAATAATACTTTTGTAATATAGGAAAGTGTTGTGGAGGATGTCGACATGTGCAATAGATCTCACAATATTCCCCTAATTACACTTTTGAAATGTTGTTGCATTTTGGAATGGTGTTGCGTGCTAAAAGGGAGCTATTGTAGACATGTGTGCAACTCCACCTTAGATCTTCCTAGAAAAGGACCAACAAGAGGATTTTATGCAATTCCCCCTTAACTTAAAGGGAATTCATTTGCATGATGACCTTCTATTTTACAATTAATACACCATAACTATTCCCTTCCAATATTGGCTCTGATAAGATCTTAGATTTGTTCAATAGGAGTTGCAATTAGTGTTTGAACCTAGAACAACTTTGGAGCTACTCCAATGGCCACAAACCTAATATTACTAGGATACCTTGATGTCCACTCAATTATCATGTCCTATTCTAATGCTTCCCTAGGAGTACCAATATTTTGTTTCATCAAGGGAATTGGTCAATGGAAACAATCCACCAATGAACCATTCTTTGTGCTTTTTGTCATGGATTTGAAACGTCAACCTACCCATATGATCCCTAAATCTCTAGGCATACTCCCATGCTATTTCCCCTACCACATGTATGAGCTCTTTTCATTTTTCAATAGTTTAATGTTCAAAATTCGGTTGTTGGAACTTTGTTACAAACTATTCTTTAACTCCAGTCGGGGTTGGAGCTACTTCACCTTGTAGATAGTATATAAATTTCATGTACCATTGTAATGCTCTATGAAATTATACTAACTTATTTGCATTAGTGGTGCCTTTGGCTCTCCACATGGCTTCACAAAGAAACCAATATTGTCTAGTGTCCTCTTCACCTTTCTTGAAGAACTTGGGCAACCTTAAAGGAGACACACCTTGTGTTCCCACCATGCTATTAGAAGGAAACCCTCTAGGTCTTGGTTGTGTAACTAAGTTCTAATTCTTGAACTAAAATGGAATACTACATCCAAGATTAACTCATGACTAGTTTCCACTACTCTCACTATGTTGACTACTACCTCCTAATATTGATTAATTATTATTGAAAATAAATTTAAATAAAAATAATTGACCGGTAGCACCTTATTTTTTAGCAACCCCTAGAGTGTGGTTGGGGTTGGGTTGGATCCACTAACAATATGCAATACTTCTTTTGTCTACAGGGTTTCCTCTTCTTTGAACAATCAAAACACATTGACAAGTGCATTTGTGGATTACACCTCACCTTCTATACTAGTATTCTCCATTTATTCTAACTTTGACTAAAACACTACTCACCCCAAGGGAAGATCTTTTTCATTGGTCTTGACTCCCGCATCCATTTATACTCCTATGCAGGTTGGTCCTTTAGATCTTGACAACCCTCATTTCCCTGTATTCTCTCTCATTAGACTACCTTCTAACATCATACCTCTCTCCTTCAACCATGAGTTGGCCAACTCTCCCTGCCTCTTCAAATGTTTTACCTCTTGCAACCTCCTTTCACCACTTCCTTCATCATTGATCTCCTTTTGTAGCTATGCATTCCTCTTCTTCACTACATTCATCTTATTAAAACACCATTAATTTGTGATTACCACCCTCTTTAGAACTCATTCAACCCTTGCACTATTGTTTTCTCATCCCATTGCACCTAATATCCTAACCTTTTACTGTTACTAACACCATTCCACCCCCCCTTGTTGTGTGGGGTGTCCAGTCGACCTTGTTAATAGGTTCAAATGGTAGCATGTTCTCCTTAACCAATTTTTTTTGGTTCAAAGACGATTTCTCATATTAGTTTCCTATGTGCCCCATTTTCAAACTATGCTTCTGCTTTGAAAAGGATTGACAAGCCTCTACAAAAAACTCTAGCATGTAGCCCTCTACTATATTCTTCACCTAAAAATCCATTGCATAGGTGAGCTGGTGATCTACTTCATGAAGTGAAACCGAGTTTTGAACATTCTAGTCTACTACTTTGTTTTATCTATTGTCATATTCTGGCACTTCTTCAAGTTGCTTCAACCATTTATACAAACTTGATATGAACTTGACCTGGAAAATTTTCATAGTCATCTCTACTAGGGTCCCCATACATAACTATGTCGCTACACCACTGAAAATTCCATGCGGTCAACCCTAATTCTTTCACAACAAAATCTTCAAACTTATTCTCCCACCATTATTGAATGATTGACATGAAAAACCACCATTTCATCATACAAATATACCTCTCTCATAACACATGTTGTTGATTAATTGGGTTGGTTGTCATTGATGTCAACCCTTGAAGCAAGTCTGGTAGCAAATTTTGGTAGCCCCAACAGTATGGTTAAGAGACTTCAGTTTGATTGATGTATAATGGTATAAAGTTTAATATATTGGCAGGTAAGACTATTCTATATGGATAGTACATGTCATGTCATTTCTGGTGATATGTGGAACGCCACATAACTCCTCATGGTTAGAGAGTTATGGATTTGTGAAGTTGGAGGACCCTCATGAGTTATCTAAAAGGTCAAAGAAGTCAAAATTATTCTAGAAGCTCCTAGAAGAAGTTGACTAGTCAAGTGAGTAAAACTAGGAGTTAAACATGGATTAAGTTGTTGCAATAAGAAAATAGTTAAAAATAAATTAGTTGCAACTAGAAGTGGATAATTTACTATTTGCAGCAAAGTGAGTCAAAAGTGGACAAGTGTTTAGAAGTGGGTTAGCCCTAAAAGAAGGAAATTGGGTTAAGTTGGTTAGAAGGTAACCCCTTGAGGAAGAAACATGGAAGTATAAATAAGAGAGCAAGGCTCTCCTATTAGCACCTATTGAGCACATTAAATATATATTATTGCGTAAGGTTTATTGTAGGTACTCATTGATATATCTAAAGTTACACAAGTTTGAGGTAGCATGAAGGGTTGACGATGAAAGTTTCGAAATTATAGAAAATACTGAAAAAACCCTAGTTTTGAGGTGTACGCGGGCTACAGTGGAGTAGGGTGTGTATGTACGTGGGATATAAGTATATTAGGGCACGTACATGAAAGAAAATCCCTAGAAACTTGAGAAGAGGAAGATGTCGGGTCTCTAGAGTCTCAAAGCAAGATCCCAGGAAGGTCTACAATGATCAAGTACATCGGATCTATCTACTGGTTCAAAAGGTATGTCTTATTTCGATGAGTAGTTGGATTTTGTTGTATATATGATAAATGGTTATGAAGGTTTGAGGATTTTCCTTAGAGAGATTAGTGGCTGCATGGGACCTTCTATATAAGTCTGATCTACAAAAATATAGTGTTGGTATAATCAATATTTATCATCAATATATCTTGTTAGTGTTGAGGCACATCTTGTATTTCTTGGCATATGGTTAAGGGTTTTTGTGATACATGGTTGAGAGCTTGTATTTGTGAAGTGGTTGATGTATTGAGAGGCTGAATACCAGAAAGGTTTTAATGTCTAGTTCATGTGAGAGTTATTATACTTGTTCATGATTGCACACACTTATATGGCACATGACTAGAGAGAGATATAGATGCTTTGGGTAAATGACATGTATGAGGATGTATGCACATGGTACAACTACAATCTGGACACAGTGATAGGTTGCAGGTTGATGTGAAAGAGGTTGCAGAGGGTCAAAAAATTTCAGAAGAGTGAAAACACTAGTTCTCAGAAGGCATATGCAAGTTGCATAACATATAGGTCACGTACATATGTGGGATGCAATATAGATAGAGAACGTACATATGTGTGCTGCAAAATAGAAAGGTCGTGTATCTGTGGTTTTTGGTTAGTATAGGATCAGTTCAGGTATAGGTTGATTACAGGGCAGTGGTATAGGTTGGCTACAAGTTGGTATAGATTTATAGTGGTATATCTCATAGTGATAGTGTGGCAGTGGTTTCTTCATTTGACACTTATATTTTATGGTGACAGGACGGGGCAAGGATAAGCTGTTGTAGCCACCTTCCGGTTGTAGCCAGAGAACATAGGGGTTGTAGCCAAAGAATTGGGGAGTTTTAGCTTCCCTCATGTTATAACCTGGAAAATATAGGGGGTTGAAGCCTCCTTCCAGTTGCAGATGGAAAACAAATGAAGTTGGTGCTTCTAATGAATGTAATTCTTAAAGACATATAAGAAAAATAATTTATTGGTTTTCTCCTGCATTAATGGGTTTCCACGCAAATATACTAGTGTACTGTGTATGTGTATGATTGTTCATTTTTTCATGGTTTATTTACTCTACACTTATTAGATGATAATTCTATATTAATCACAAAGATAAATAACTCTTGCATACTGTGGTTTTAAAGGATTAAAAATCTCTATTACTGATTCACCCCCCCTCTCAGTAATCCAACACATGTCCCAACAATGGAACCATTTGTTGGCTCTTTTTGGAGACTAATGTTCTCGCAAGTATCCAACAAAGGGGTTTGTTGTAGTCTAGCATGCTGGCATTTTTTATCCCTAATATGGGAAAGTCTCACTTGAAGCTCTATCGAAAATTTTGAAGGTAGATATGGAAGTTGCAAGATGAGTGACTATCTATTTCTAAGTTATTATACATTCATATTAGAACCATAACTATCATTGTGTAGCTCTATATTTTTCATAACATAAACATATATAATCAATTGAATACAATTATACTTGAATAGGAAATAATCATAACCATCATCATACCATTACAATATACAAAAATATAAAGAAAAAGGGGTCTTCAATACTTCAACAAAACACCAAAATCCATTAAAATGTGTACCCACACTCACAATAGTATCAACGCTAACAGTAAAAACAACCACTACTAGTAGCCCAAATTGACAACTTATACGATGCATGGTGATTATGTTTGACTCTATCAAAACCCTAACTAACCTAGTCAACTACATAAATAGATTTCATTACATTTCATAAATGACTCCACTACTTAGCCAATGTAGGCGACAAAACAAGGCTTCCTTTCCTTTTTATATGAGGCAAGTCCATGGCTCCATGTGGTGTGAATGAAACTAGCCATGTGACTTGCTATCCTTCTCTACACAAATACCAAAAAAGAAAGGGCCAACACCTTAGGAAAATCAAATAAAACCACATGTAAATAATAAGAATGGGAAGTCAAAGAAGGACATAGAAAAATATTGTACAATACCCATAAAAACCCATGACAGAACAATAATGAATGTCGCATTAGATAAGCATTATTGGATGAGAAGAAAGATCTAGACTCTAATCCATCCCTGACACCACTAGATACCATGGACAGGGGGAAAAGGACCATCAATGAAAAACCCAATATTATTATTGTCATTTCTAAGGTCCTACTAGAGGAACCATAGGAGCTCGAGGACGATGAACAACTTTTCTACTCACATACGGGGGTGAAGGAGGAAACACTACATTTAATTGTTGATAGAGGCAACCATAATAATTTTAACTCAAAAGTCCATTAATAAGATAAAAAATTTAATCGCACTACTCCCCTAGCCATATATTGACATTTGGATGAGTTAGGCATGATACATTGACATCAATAAACAATTGTGTTTTCAATATGAAAATAAGTCCTTTAAAGACTAAGTGTTTTTTATGATGTTCCCTACTTGAATTTTGTGATTTTATGTTAGGACAACCATAGATGTGGAAGTGCCATGTCGTTTACTAGCATAAGCATGTTAGTGTCCTTGTTAACCTAAGAGTTTGGCTCTACAAAACACCAAAGGTAGCCTCGACTATCATAGTCTCTTTGATCATTGCTAAGTAGTGTAATAATATAATCTCTTGCACTAAGAGATTTTTCTTGTTTGTGGTATAGTCGAAAGGAAAAAATAAAATCATCAAAACTATGAAGGCTTCTACAAGGGATCCCTCTATGCAACATAAATAGGTAGATAAGCTAGTGGAAGAATATGGAAACATCTTCACCTCACCTTTAATAGTACCTCTACATTGTTAGCTAAATCACATGTTTGATTTGATATTAGGCCCCCCCCTTCATAATGACCCTATGTATAGATGATTCATTCTAGAGAATGATGAGATTAAGAATAATATTTAGGAGCTAATGTAAAAAGGGACACATCAAATCGAGTTCATCACCCTACATGAGCCTAATTGTATAGGTTCAAAAGAAGGACATAATATGGAAAATTTGTATTGAATACAAAGCCTTGAATAAAGTCACGATCAAGAACCAATACCCCATACCCTAGATTGACGATCTACTTGACTAGCTCAAAGGTGCCGAGTTTTCAACAAAATTGATCTTAAGTCAATATATCACCAGGTGTTGATTGAGCCAACTAATGTGTAGAAGACAACCTTCAAGTACAAAAAAGGTGCCTTTGAATGTTTGGTAATTCCATTCCTCTTGAATAATACACCAACAACATTCATGAGGATGATGGATGATATTTTGAGGCCATTCACAAAAATTTGATGGCCCTATATTTGAATGGCATCCTCATCATCAGTAGGACCATTGAAGAGCATCTAAAGCACGATAAGAAAGTATTAAGCACACAACAAACAACACACATTATATGCCAACCTAAATAATTGGTCATTTGACATGTAGAGATTCAATAAATGGGGTACATCATGGACGACATAGTGTGCATGTGATCCAATCAAAGTGCAAGTGATCTAGATTGTTTTTCCCCAAAGAAACAAATGTAACTTTGTAGTCCCTTGGGTTTCACCAACCTTTACCACATGCTCATGTTGGAATTCTATGATATGTATTTGTCCTTGAGCTAGGTAACCAGGGGTGGGGATAAGACCATGTTTAGTTGGGTCGAGGCACAACAAAAATCATTTGAGGCACTAATCCTCTTTCAACACAATCTAAAACAACCATTTGAAATTGAGATAGATGCCTTAGATTATTCCATTGGTGTAGTCCTCTCTCAACATGGACATCTAGTGGCCTATCACAGTGAGACACCCTCTAATATGATTCCCAAATACCCCACTTATGACAAGGAGTTTTCTCCATTGTGTAAAGTTTTGACATTAGAAGAAATTTATTGTGATAAAGGAAACAATCATCCACACCAACCACATGACTCTGCAATTTACGTAGAATTAGAGAAAAATGTAAAATGAATGCAATAAAAAGTGGTCCACGCATCTTCAATAATTCCACCTTAACATCAAGTCCAATAAGGGAAACACCAACCAAGTTGTAGAATACCTCAACTAAACTCTAGTTATGGAAATGGCCACAATCCTTAACTCTTGTAGACACGAGACTTCAAGGTGGCCCCAACCATATGTTAGTGATCTTGACATCATTGCCACATATTAGACATTGGTAGTAGGTAAAAATATTTTATACTTTCACCTCTAGGATGGACTTATGTTCTATTTGGGCCATCTCTAGCATGTGACACTGAGAAGATGATTTTGGAGACGTGCTACAGTTATGTGACATGTAATTTTGGTGAAGAGAAGATAGTGGCAATGTTGCATAAGTAATTTTATTAGCCAAAGCTTTGGTAAGACGTGAATAGATGTATCTAATCATGCACCACATGTTCCATCACCAAACCTACAATCAATAAGTAGGGACTATATAATTCTCCACCAATTGTAGATAAGCCTCGGGAGTCAATTTCCATAAGCTTTATGTCATGTATGCTCTCCATGAATCATGCTCACAATTATGCTTTTGTGGTCATTGATCAGTTTTCTAAGATAGAAATTTTGGCACCCTGCAAGAAGAGTGTCACAATAGAAGGCACTGCTAAGCTCTTCTTCTGAACACCATTTTTTATAATAGGGAAAACAAATTAATAGGTTTGTTTACTATTTTAAGGTCCATAATGGACACCAAATTGAACAAATCAATTTCCTTCCATCCATAGACCAATGGACACACTAAGGTAGTCTACAAGATTATTGTGCATCTCCTCTAAATGTACATTTCAAACATCCATGTACATGGAATGTAATCCTTCCTTGTGTTAAACACAACTGCAATAGAACTCTTCATAGTCCTATAGACCCAAACATGAAACTCAGACCAATCCACTATGATACTTACGTCATTTCCAAGGTTGTGGGTGAGAATGATTTTGAATTTAGCTTGTCATCTGACCTTGGTTTACACCCTATTGCTAATGTGGAGTAGTTTCAACCATATTTCCCACCTTTTTTGGATACATCGAAGGTGGTAGAGTATTTGGCTACCACAAATATCAACCCTAATTATATGAACACAATATTACAAACAAGATCCTAAACACTAATGTGATGAGCAATCTCCAATGGAACATAAAACTCATTAGGTTTCCAAAGTAGGGAAACTTCTTCACCATGGAAAGTGGTTCACTGGGAACCAAATTGAGAATAAGTTTCCCCATCTGATACATAAACTTGAAGTAACGGGGACCATTACTTCTTAGGGGGAGGGGAAATTGATCTAGGTGCATGTTTGGGAGTTAGCTTAGCAATTGTCCTAAATATGACATTGTCTCGTAATGGTCCTAATTCCAACAAATTTTCATATATGGAACTTATGGAGTCCAATTGAGGCCTAAATGATTATTTTTTGGGTTCAACCATGCCCAAGTATATAGCCATTAAATCGATTGTTTTAATACAATAATATAAATGTTAAATTTATAATATTAATATTCCAATTGGATGGACACACACACATGAATAATGATTTACATGAAATTTGAAGGTGATGGATTTATATGTCCATGGTGACCCTTCACATACAATCATGACTTTATAGTTATATTGATCCGTAAACAAGGGACTTATAGCCCACTCACTTCACCAATACATATTATTTGCAAAATTAATGTTCTTATCTCTATCTCAACTTTGTCTCTAATTTTTTCATAGATTTATTTGTCTTCTGTAGGCTACCAAGCCTCTGTACTCTACCTTGCACAAGTACCTTTCTTCCTTTTCTGATGAGAAAAGTCTTCACTCAATGTAGCCCTAGAACCCAAATGGGAAAACCAATTTCAAATGGTGCTCAGTATTTTACTTTCAACAATCTCCATTACAATGTTCTCTTCCTCCTTGGCCCAAAAAGACCCTTTGAGAATGACAGTGAGGGAAGAAATAGGAAGAGGCATGGGATAAGGGAAGGTCAACAACCATGGCTCTTCACTTCCCATTCCTTAGCCTTCTCTCTTATTTGTTTTTATCATTTAATTACTTTCTTTTTAATTTTCTCTTACATCCTCATTTGTCTTATTCAACTTTACATTTGCATTATTTTACATAGCTTACATAATATCGGTTTATTGTCAATTTTTTTTGCAGGTACTGAGTCTTATCCATTCTTGGTTCTGATACATTTCATATCACACCTCCTCATTGAGAGGATTTTTGGTCTCCAAAAGCTCAAGGAAACCAATTTGGATCAATGTTTTCTACTTCTCTTAAATGTGGCTCTGACTTTGGCTCCTAGCTATAGCTCTAACTGTAGCTCTATCTTTAGCTTGTGGCTCTCGCTACTGGCTGTGGTCCTCGGCTATGGATTTGGATCTGGTTCTATATCACTTATTCCATGTAGCATCCCCATACCCTTGCTGGGAAATGTCACATAAAAATTTCAAACTTTGAGACTAACTTAATTCAAAATTTGCTCTAGAATTAAATAAATTAATGTAGAATAACAAAAACTATATATATATATATATATATATATATATATATATATATACACAACATATTCGGAAAAAACCCATGAGGATAAATGAATAAATATTAACTCAACACATAAATTAGCACACAATAGACACTTATCTTTGGTAAAATAACACCAATTGCGTGCAAAATTTCCACATTCTTCCCAACCTTAGACCGCACTGCTCATAAATCTTAGCAGTCAGTCACTCCTGAGCTGGGGCTAAAACTCCACCTGGGTGAAGGATTCCTAACCAGGATAAGGTATCTTAGACAACAAAAAAATCAGACATGGGTGCCAACTCTAGCATACAACTTACAATCTCTCATTCCCCACATGTGTGTCCCACCCCAGGAAGTGTGCCACTTATCTGCTCAACAGTCCTTCAAATGCCCCACTTACTTTTTAGGGTTTCAACAATAGGCCAGATAGGAAGTCTCAGATCCCTGTAGCGGCAGCTTGGCACCTTGGGAATCAATTCCCAACAATTCTCTCACCTAGAGACAATGCTCATGGGCCTGACAACCCACTTCTTCAATATCCCACGGGCTTGACAACCCACTTCTTCAATACCCCACGGGCATGAAAACTCGTCTCTTCACCACAATTTTAGGGTTATCGGTCTCCTACAGCTCCAAAGCTTTCCCTAGTACAATTACAAGTGATGGCAACAACATGGTACTGATGACAACAGAGTAATGAAAGTGAGAATGATAATGGAATGATGGCCAAATGAACTAAATTCCCCCCAATTATATTTGCATGTTCCCAACTTTACACTTGTCATGTTGGGAACTAGCTCGAGCCCACATGGGATACGTTTCCCAATTTAGAACTTAGGATATATTTTATATCCATAGTTTTTAAACTTTAGACTTTAGGAATATTAATAAAATATTCCTTTGGGCTTAAGCCCCCTTAGCTTATCCCCTTTTTCCTAGACTCTTATCCCCCCTTTCCAATTCTAGTGGAATTTACCCCCCCATACTCTTTTACCTAGTTGGTCTGCAACAATGATGTGTTTTCATTAAAAACTGAGTGTGATTACATTATACAAATATAGGCTCACTAGCCTTTTAGTTTCTGGCTCTCCAGCCTAATAACCACACAGGCACTCTAGCCTCAAAATACATACATACAAAGGCACTCTAGCCCCAAAGTATCCCGACTCACCATCCTATATGTACAATTTTAAATTATATTTAAAATTGGGGTTTGGCCTAGGGGTATTACATTCCCATTCCCCTTATTTATGCACTGTTCTCAATGCATTATATACACATGTACAATAAAAAAATTCAAAAGTCTTCAAAAATATGTAGGTATTCTACCTGCATAACATCCTCGTGCTCCCAAGTTTCATCCTCAGGACCATACCAATTCCATTAGACCTTTACTGGCCCTATGGCTTGATTCTGGAGTTGCTTGATGTTCTGATCCAATATGCGAACCGATTGCACTTGAAAGTCACCCTCTTGCTCCACCTGAATCACATTCAAATCAATGACATGATTAACATCATGTACATACTTTTTAAGCAATGATACATGGAATACTTTAATACACATCGATGCAGGCAAGGAAAGAATATATGCGACAAGACCAATCCTCTCTAGGATTTCAAATAACTCACAATAACATGTTGTCAGCTTTGAAAAATTTCCCAACTTCAAGGAACTTCTCTTGGCCTTTACTTTTAAGAACACATGGTCACCCACTTTAAACTCTCTATGAGTTCTGCCTTTATCAACATAACTTTTCTGCCTGTCCTGGGTAGTCTTTAAATTTTGTTTTATTTTCACCATATGTTCTTCCATTCCCTTGAGTAATTCTAGTCCAACCACTGCTATGCTTGTCGGGTTGTCCCAACTCACTGGTGTGTTGCACTTTCTACCATAAAGTGCCTCCAATGGGCTCATCTTTATAGATGTTTGATACCCACTGTTGTAATCAAACTCCACCGAATGCAAATAATCCTCCCATTTCGATGGTTTATCCATCACATACATCCTTAGCATGTCTTCTATCACCTAATTTACCCTTTTTGTTTTCCCATATGACTCTGGATGATAAGATGTTCTAAAATTCAGATTTGTTCCAAATCCCTTGAATAATCCCTTCCAAAAAATTGATGTAAATTTGGGATCTCTGCCAGATACAATTGTCTTAGGCACACCATGTAGCCTAGCAATTTATCTCATATAAATATCATAAATGTTAGCTTCCTTGTGAGTGAGCTTTACTGGAATAAAATGGGCAGCTTTAATAAGCTTATCCACCACCACCATGATGGAATCATGTTGTTTGTTTGTTCTGGGCAGTTTAGTGATGAAATCCATTGTTATAACTTCTCATTTCCACTCAGGAATGGGTAATGGTTGTAGCAAACCCATTGGGTGTCTGTGCTCAACCTTGACCTTTTGGCATTCCAAACACCTGGCAATAAAATCAACCACTTCTTTCTTCATACCTAGCCAATAATACTGGCTCTTGACAACTGCAATAGTTTTCTTGTAACCTGGGTGCCTAACATAAGGCACATTATGCATTTATTTTAATATCATATTTTCCAATTCATGGGAATTTGGCACATAAATTATGCTTTTGTACATGAGAATTTCATCCTTTTCCAGGTTATAGTCTTCAATTTTATGTTGTAAATTACCTTGCTGAAATTTTTCGTTTATTTCCATGCACTGTTGATTTGAATTTGCAACCTCTAAAATTCTATCTTTCAAATTTGTTTGATACATGCTAATGGTTGTAGAATGCATCTCATGCATCCTTTTGCTTATTGCATCAACCACCTTGTTCTCTTTACCTTTGATATACTTTATATTGAATTCATATTCACTAAGGAATTCCAACCATCAACTTTTTCTGGAATTTAAAGTTGGATGTCCAAATAAATATTTCAAACCACTATGGTTTGTCCTCAACTCAAATCTTTTTCCCATGAGGTAGTGCATCCACATCTTCAAGGCATGCAATATGAAAACCAATTCTAAGTCATGAGTAACATAGTGTATTTCATGCTCTTTTAATTTTCTTGATTCGTAGCACACTAGGTGCCCATTCTAACTAAGAACTCCACCAAGTCCTTCTTTACATGCATCGGTGCATACTACAAAATCTTCATTAGGATCAACAATTCTCAAAATTGGTGCACTAGTCAACAAATATTTCAAGTGTTGGAAACTTCTTTCACAATCCAATGTCCACTCAAACTTCACTGCACCCTTCTTTTGTAAGGAAGTTATTGGGTGTGCAATCTTTGAGAATTATTCAATAAATCTTCTGTAGTAACCTACAAGTCCCATGAATGATCTCACCTCAGATACTTTCCTTGGTGTTGACCACCCTTCAATGGCCCTTATCTTTTTTGGATCCACTGCTATCCCTTCTTCTGGAATGATATTTCCCAAATAATGAATTTGCTTATGGTAGAGTGAGCACTTGCTCAATTTGGCATACAAATTATGCTCCCTCAATACCTATAACACCATTCTCAAGTGTTTCTCATGCTCTTCTTCAGACCTAGAATATATAATAATGTCATCCAAGAAGACAATGACAAACTTATCCAAGTAATCCCTGAAAATACCATTCATTAAACACATGAAGACATGTGGTAAATTTGATAACCCAAATGACACCACTGTGAACTCATAATGGCCATACCTTGTTCTGAACGCAGTCTTTTTTGATGTCTTCTTCTTTAATTCTCACTTGATGATATCCTGACCTGAGATCAATCTTGGATAATATCTTATCAAAGAGGCTGTCTATCCTTGGCAAATGATACTTGTACTTCAAAGTTACCTTGTTCTACTGCATGAAGTTAATGCAAATCCTCAAGGTACCATCCTTTTTTTCCACAAATAGCATTGGGGCACCCCAAGGTGACACACTTGGGCATATATACCCCTTCTTCAAAATCTCCTCAAGTTGAATTTGCAATTCCTTCAACTGTGGAGTACTAATCCTATAAGGAGTCTTGGATACTTGGGTTGCTCCAGGCATCAGATTTATGGAGAAATCAATATCTCTCTTGGATGGCAACCCCAATATTTCTTTAAATACACCTTCATACTCCTTTAAGACTACGTAATATTCAATACTTGGCACCTTATCTTTAAGTGTCTCTTTCAAATGTACCGCAAATAATTGGCATCCTTTCCTGAAACTTTTCATTAACTGCAAAGTTGAAACTTCTCTGATAGTTATGACCCTTGGAATACTCTGTACTAATTTCAAGTTTCCTTCTTCATCAAAGCGGGTAAATGCCTTATTATAACAGTCTAGGACAACATGATGCTGGTACAACCAATCCATACCAATTAGGCAGTCATATGAGCCCAAAGGTATGATGTTCAAATCTTGCTTAGTGCTCATCCCATTCATGTCCATTGGGCACACCTTAACCAACTCATTAATTTTCCTTTTAGCTCTTGTAGCTGGCTGCACCAACAAAGGTTTTCCAACTCTGCTTCTTGGAAATTGAAATCTTTCCACCTTCTTAGGATCTAGATAACTATGACTAGCTCCTAAATCAATTAAAATAGCAATGGGTTGGTTGTTTTTATTACCTTCCACTTCAATCATATGTGACTGAAACTTAGCTTACTTGTTGTCTAGGGCTAGGTAGATCCTAGGTACATTTCTTCCCATGCCCTCTACTATTTCAGCTTGTTGTACATTGTGAACAACCCTCACTTTTACACCTATGTGAGGGAAATCTTTGTAAACATGATATCCTCCACAACCTCAACATTGAATAGGTTATTTCCTTGGTCTTTTCCCCATTGTCTCAGTCATTCTGGGTTCTTTAGAAGCTAGTTTTCCCTGAGTATTGTTTTTGAAGAATGGTGGCTTGGTCCCCTTCTTCCTATGCTCCATCTTGCTCCTCTTTTTGTCTTCCCAAGCCTTTTGGAAAGTTGGTCTTCCTCTATGTTGATCATAAAGGCATTTATCCCTCCTTGTAGTTTCCTCTAGTGTCTCGAGATCATCATATTGTATGTTATCACTTATAAATGATGGCATCCCACTCAAGTAACTATGAACATTAACTTGTTCATCCTTGATGAAAGAAACATATTTCAGCAGCTCTAAAAACCTCCTTTCATACTCATCTATGGTCATACTCCCAAGCTTGAGTTCAAAGAAATCCTTTATTTTCTTATCATACTATCATTTGGTTAAGTATTTCTTTTGAAAATACATTTTAAATTCTCTCCAAATAAACTTCTCATCAATGTGTTGCACTTGTACAAACTGGTCTCACAACATTAATGCTTTTCCTTTGAGATGGTAAATGAAAATTCTCCCTTATGCTTGTGAAGAGTAATTATGCAACTGAAAATACTTTCTCATGCCCAACAACCAAGTCTCTATACCTTCATCCTTCTTGTGATCACCATCAAATCTAGGAGGTTTGATTTTATTCATTTCTCCTTGTAGTTCATCCACCTCAGACCTCCTCTTTTGCTTCCTGATAGGGGATGGGATTGAAATATTATGTTCTCTCCTAGATGAATGCTTCAGAAAGCTTCAAAATTCGAAAAGTTGGTTGGGAGTTGAGGGATTGATCGAAAACACTGGAATCACGGTACCCCTTGAACTTGTAAAGACGTAAGTGCGCAGCTTTCTGGTTTCTTCTGTTGTTGGGGGTTTATACAGGAGGAATTTCATCCCATAATACTACTTCCTGGAGGCTAACATCACCATACCTTATCCCCTATTCTCTCTATGTTTGTTTGGAGAGTGATGGTGATATCTACCAACACTTATCGTTCTTCTTCTCTCATCATGAGACCAATGACTCCCTGATTTTCTTGATTCAGTATCCTTATCCATCTTCTTCTCTATTTTGTCCAAGCTCTACATTAACTTGATGTTTAAGCCTTCTTGTTGCTCCTTGGATTTCATAAGGCTCTCATTATTAGCTTTATATTTTTTGGACATCCTTTTGAAAACTTTTTAAGGTCTCCACCAAGTTCATGCATCCTTCCTTACCTTCTCCATGTCCATTTGAATTTGTACCCTCATTACCCATGCTGACATACATCCCTCTAATCTCATCTTTGTGACTGTAAGTTCTTTGTATATATTCCATGCTTATGATCTCTATGCTGATCCTATTCTGATCAAATTGTTGTTAACTCCCCAAAATGTGCAGGAAACAAGATATTTTAGATTTAAGTAATTTAACAAACCCATGAAAATTATGCACAATTTTGTTCCATAAGTGCATCAAAATCCCTTATTTTGATTCCTTGTAAATTTAACAGCCCAATTCAAATTTATGGGTGGGTATTTGGACTCCTCTATATAATACATTTACAAGGACTACTTCCTTTCTCGATTATGATTTATGAGCATAAATTTATGGTCATTTGACCAATACCCATTTATTCCTCCTACTCACCCCTCAACCAGGTGCAATTCCTAACTGTACTTATGCATATTTGCACCTACTTCTTTGGAGTTTTGGCAGGATTTCAACTGGGTTCCTTCATCATCATATTTTGGACAATTTGTCCAAGTTTCACATCTATCTGTGTTCTGGGCTGCTAAATACAACCTGTTGAAGTTTCAGGCCAATTAATATTTGTGTCCTTGAATGCTACAGGTACCTTCTATGCCCTATTATGCATTTTGTGAGCCCAAAATTTTAATTTATCTCCATGGATGTTTCTATATCTCAAGAGATATCCATAGACTACTATTGTGCCCCAATCTGATTCTGGAACAAGAAGTTATGACCCTCATAAGTAAATTGGGTCTTAAAATTTACTCTCCATTATTTGGCCTATAACTCCCTCATACTGACTCTGTTTGACGAATAGTTTACACCGTTAGAAATCTCTCTTTGAGATCTAATATTTGAGGTGTAGATATTGTTTGTCTTATAAGGACAAATATCAATTTAACTTCTCAAAAATGTCGTTTAGGCCTTCGAAAATGGCCTATGAGTTAAACACCTGGAAAATCACTGAATTTTTTTAGTAATTTTCATTATTTTTTGATATTTTTATGCGAAATTTAGCTGACTTGTGTTGACTCAGAAGCTAAAATGGCATCCCAAATCCACCTGGAACTTTGGAGAGGTTCCCTGTTAACCTTTGGCCACCATGGCCTTACCCTGTCAACCCTTACCTCCTTCTTTCCTTCTCTTTCCTTTATTTCCTGGCTCACTTACATTACCCTTTGGTCCCACTGTCTAGTTTCCATGTGGTAGTATTTTATTAGGTCGCAGGGGTGGGTGGGCTCCATCCCACACCCATTCTCCATGAGCGCACGAAGTTGCACGCCCGCTAATCTAATGGTGGAGGATCATGGGGTGTCGACGGTGATCAATGGGCACCATCGCATTGCGGGCCCACTAACCTGTCAACCATTAATCGAGGGGGGGAGGGGCCATAAAACCTAACCACCATTAAGATCGTGGTGACATGTTTCTCTCTATCACATTTCACCCCCCCTACCTATGGTTAACGTAACCACCCCAGACCCTTCCACAATAATTAACGTGGGGTTGTCACATGTCCGGGATTCAAGGTTCCAACGATTAGGAAGGCGCTGCCTCCATGGCGCCAACTCAGTGCTCACATGCCACGTTTTATACCAAGCCACCGTGGAGGTACATGTCACCACTCTGCCACTTCAGCTGACACATACTCTCCACGTCAAGCTGACGTTATGGTACAAAAGAATTCCCATTTTTCCCAAAAAATCTCAATTTTGAAATTATTTCTTAGGGCACCATTGTAGCTTTATATTTAAGCTCAATATAGCCAATTTTTGTTATGTACATTCTAATTCGACTTCTGCACAATAATTTTGGCTCCTTTCTTGTCAAATTCCTTCAAATTTATGTAGCAAAAAATGGGGTTTTCACCCAATTTCACTATGATGCTCTGAGAAATCCCAATTTAACTAATTTTAGTCTTGATGAGCATTGAAGAACCTTTGCAAATACCAATTGTTGGTATGTGAGGCAGGTCAACCTTCCTAAGCATGAATTTTATTCAATTGCTTTATGGAATTAGGAACTTTTCTCAATTCTGCCATGACTGCCATGGTAAATTTGAAATTTGGCCCTTACAACCTAAAAATTCCCTAATTAGAACTGAAATTGATTATTTCTAATTCCCGGGCTCCTTTTTCTTCAAATTACCCATACAATTTTCCAATTTTGCTACAATATTTTCTTCAAACATATTGCAGACTTCCACTGAAAATTAGTCTCCTGTAATTTTTCGCTTTAACACTTTGTTAACTCAGCCCATGTAGGCTCAGTGTAGAAATTGGAGTTTTGATACCACATTGTAGAATCCCCAGACCCCTGTTGGGAAATTCCACATAAAAATTCTGAACTTTGAGAATAAATGAATAAATATTAAAAAAACACATAAATTAGCACACAATAGACACTTATCTTTGGTTAAATAACACCAATTGCATGCAAACCTTCCATGTTCCTCCTAGCCTTAGACTGCACTGCTCATAACTCTCAGCAGTAGGTCACCCCTGAGCTGGGGCTAAAACTCCACCTGGGTAAAGGATTCCTAACTAGGCTAAGGTCTCTCAGGCAATTAAAAAACTCAGGCACAAGTGCCAACTCTAGCAGACAACCTACAGTCTCTCATTCCCCACATGCCTGTCCCACCCCAGGAAGTGTGCCCCTTCTCTGCTCAACTATCCTTCGACTACCCCACTTCCTTTCTAAGGCTTCAACAACATGCCAAACATGAAGTCTCAGAGCCATGTAGCTACAACTTGGCACCTTGGGAATCAATTCCCAATAGTTCTCTCACCTAGAGAGAATGCTCATGGGCCTGACAACTTTCATATTCAATATCCCATGGGCCCAGAAACCCGCTTCTTCAATATGCCACGGGCCTGACAACACATATCTTCAGCCCAATTTCTGGGTTACCAGTGTCCTACAACTCCAAATATTTCCATTATACATGTATAGGTGATGGCAACAACATGGTACATATGACAACAGAGTAATAAAATTGAGAATGATAATGGAATGATGGTCAAATGAAATAAATCCCGCCAATTATATTTGTATGTTCGTAACTTTACACTTGTCATGTTGGGAACTAGCTTGGGCCCACATGGGATACGTTTCCCAATTTAGAACTCATAATATGTTTTATATCCATAGTTTTTAAACTTTAGACTTTAGGAATATTAATAAAATATTCCTTTGGGCTTACGCCCCCTTAGATTAGCCCCTTATTCCTAGACTCTTAGCCCCCCGTATTGTTTTACCTGGTTGGTCTGCAACAATGATGTGTTTTCATTAAAAACAAAGTGTGATTACATTTTACAAATATAGGCTCACTAGCCTTTTAGTGTCTGGCTCTCTAGCTTAATAACCACAAAAGCACTTCGGCCTCAAAATACATACATACAAAGTAACTCTATCCCCAAATTATCATGGCTCACCATCTTATATGTACAATTACATTATATTTTCAATTGGGGTTCGGCCTAGGGGTATTACATTCCCACAATACACAAATCTTCTCATTGACTCTCAACTTTGAGCAATCTTTAAATCCAAACTATGGACTCGAGATCCATTCCCATCTCCCTCTCTTCCTTGCAGACAGTCCATATTGAAAGTCATGAAGCCAAGTTGAATGTTGGTCTTCTTGTTCAGTGTGATCCCATCATGTTACCATCACATATCAATCCTATGAAAGGAAGTGTTGTCACCTTCTTCAGTTAGGATTGGTTGTTTCCTGGCATGGAAACAACTATCAAGTGTCTTCACATGCTTGCAATCCCACCATGAGGTTCTCAATAATCTCCCCAAGGTCATTGGACTCTATGCACCAATCTCCGACATAAATCCACGATGGGGTTATTCGAATGCAATACCAAAAACAAGAATTGGATTGTGCCTGCTCTCGGCATCAACCTATTTTCCTTCTTATTTGTTTTGATTTTCTCTTGTGCTATTATCTCTCCTTGGACAATTTCTATTACTTCAACTAGAGATGGAGGCAACTCTTCATCTTCTTCAATCTTCACTCTCCACACCCTTCTCCTAGATGTGAAATTTCTAGGGTGAATTTGTGGATGACGTCGCCAACACTTTACTTTCCAATGACCACTCAATTTGCAGTGGTGGAAAAAGTTCTTGTTACTACTGCAAGGAATTCTTGACATACTCCTTCTCTCCACGTGCCTCTATGTTTGTTGTTGGATTGGAGAAGGCTTCTTTCCATTCCTCCTTTGGAAGCAATCTGTCTTGTGGCATGTGGCTTACTTCTCCCATAAATATGCCTCATGACGCCCTTTCTTTCCACAATGTGGGCATGTCTTTGTGTACCAAAAACTGTCTATGGTATGACCTCTCTTCTTGCAACAATGACAAACAAGAATTGTCTTTTTTGACGTAGACTCCTTGTTCTTCTTCTTATTGCTCTCACTGATTGGTTTGTTTCTTTCTCTGAGTGCAAGTGTAGGCTGAGTTTGTGAACTCTCCTCATTGTTGCTCTCCTTCAATATTCCACAAGAAGGATGAGGTGGTAGTGGGATGCCACCTTCATTTACCACTGCTGCTCCTTCTCCTGATGATCAGGCCAACTCCAACATGTATTTTTCCTTCACAAAATGGTCTTCATGATGATGGAATTTTCACTTCTACCATCAAATTCTAGGCCTTCATGTTTGGACCTTGTCGTAGCTACAATGTGGCTCAATATTCCTCATATTCTCTTGCATATCCCTTGTCCATCATAACCCATTTTCCTTAAGATATTCGAACCAATGCCTTTGGTATGCTTCTCAAATTTACCAAGATACTCTTGAGGAATGCATATGGAAGATGAGATTACCAAAATGGTCTCGATCATGGTGTTGGTGGAGGTAGTGGTAATGGATGGTGGCCTTGTTTTTGGTTTTCTTGAATAGTTTCTTGGAGCTTCTCCAAGGCCTCCTTCTTCTCGTCCAACTCATGTTGCAGCCGTGCCAACGTTTGAGTGATTATATCTTCTTTCCAACTATCAAATTGGATGACCTTCTCACCAAGGTGTGCAAGTTGTGCTCTCTGCTTGTCCCAATTTGAAATGACCATTGTGAGGGTGTATTGAAATTCTTCAAACTTATTCTTAAGGAATGGAAACAATTTGGTAGAGGTCTTCATGTGCTTCTCCATATCTTTTACCCTCTTGTTAAACATCTTAACCTGCTCCTTCAAGTGCTCGTTCTCTTCTCAAAGTTGAACATTGTTGGCCCTTAAGTCTTCCAACTTATCTCTGCTTGCTTTACCCATGCTTAGATCTTCAATGCTAAATTCAAAGTCTTGGCAGCTGTCATGGTCAAGGATGCAACCTCTCTTTGATACCATTTTATCTATAAACAAGAGATCTATATCCCACTCGTTCAACCAACATGGATTCTTTGTGCAATTAATGTTCTTATCTCTATCTCAGCTATGTCTCTGATTTTTTCATAAAGTTCTCTATCTTCAAGAGGATACCAAGCCTTTGTCCTTTGCCCTACACAAGTACCTTTCTTCCTTTCCTGATGAGAAAGGTCTTCACTCAATGTAGCCTTGAAACCCAAATGGGAAAACTAGTTTCAATTGGTGCTCGATATTCTCCTTTCGATAATCTCCATTACAATTCTCTCTTCCTCCTTGGCCCAAAAAGACCCTTTGAGAATGCGACTAAGGGAAGAAACATGGAGAGGTAGGGGGTAAGGGAAGGCCAACAACCATGGCTCTTCATTTTCCATTCCTTATCCTTCTCTCCTATTTGCTTTTATAATTTAATTACTGCTTTTTAACTTTTCTCTTACATCCTCATTTGTCTGATTCAACTTTACACTTGCATTGTTTTACATAGCTTACATAATGTTGGTTGACTGTCAATTTTGTTTGCAGGTACATAGTCTTATCCATTCTTGGTTTGGATCCATTTCGGATCATATACCTTTTAATTATTACATTTGATGTACATTATACCTTGAAATCCTATGTTCCTATATTTATATATGTTTTTTTATATTCATAGCATGGCTTCTCTCTTCAAGATGATTTTTCCTCAAATCATAGTTGATATGACTTCCTATAGTTGTGCACATCTTGTCGATGCATTATATTTATTTAGCCACAAGGGTTTAACCCGATTCCCAATTTGATATTAATCACTGAAAAAGTTCCTTTGTAGTGTATTCGTCAATTTTTAAAGTTCTTAGACCTGATTGTTTCATGTGAAATATCGATGCTTATTCATATAACACTTTATTCCTACCTTAAAATTAGGAGAATTGAGTTGATTTTCCAATTTCCTTTGATGTTATTGTTATCTATTTGTACGTGTTCCTTGACATTTCCTTATTAATTGTGAATCACCTACCTTGCAAGAGGAGCTTTCAACGCCATATATTTTATAAGTTTTTCCTTGTCAATAAGATTCCATGAATTATTCTTCTATATTGGTAGTGTAAGTGACTAACTAAAACAACCATTTGATGCCTAATACTATATCCATTTCATCAAGAAGTAAACCAATAGAGCCCCATTTTTAGTTCCAAATTTTACATTTGTACATAAATTTGATGGCATCTTCCTACCCCTTTGACTTATTGTCCATCAACTATCACAATCCTGACATCGTTGGCAAGACATATAAAAAAGTTCAAATTCTTAGCAAAGTTGTGTTAGAACATCAAGTTCATCACATCTCTATATCTTTTGGAGGAAGTGAGTCGACTAAGAGGTCAATTGGGTGGTCAATTAGTTGGTTGGACTGACCATCATAGTTGATTCATGTGTAGGTTGAGGAAAAGGAGGAGTTTGGTGCATGCCCTAGCCAATCAAAGTTGACTATGTCTTACTCACATCAAGGGGATTAATTATACTTTGGGGCTATATATAAATGCTCACATGTATTGATTTATCATGGAGGTTTTTTTAAGTATTTTATGTTTCTATGTATGTTGGGATATGCTCACTTGTGGTTTAGTGTTGTAATGATGTCTTTAGACACCAACTCTTCTTGGAATTTATAAGTCTTCAAATCTATTAATTTCATGATTCTCCAACGTGGTATTAGAGCTATTGGTTTGAGACCTAGCTTGTTGTATACAAGTCTTTTGGAGGCTATTGCCTACATGTTCTCCTATTGAGTTGGATATGTCTAGTATATTGACTCAGGGTTTCAACTTGAAGACTAAATCAGGGTTAAGATCTATAGACAATGACCATGAGTTTCAAGTAAGAATTGTGGTTATGAATGGCCACAATTATGGTATGTGGGCATAAGTTATGGAAATTTTGTTGAAGAATTAATCATTTTGGCATATTACAAAGACTGCAATTCCATATCCAAAGATGATTAGCAGAAGTTTATTATCAATGGGAAGAATGATGAGATTGTAGGAGTTATAATGACCTACATCTTTAGGGAGATTCACTTTTGTAAAAGTAATATAAAGTGCCTATTCAAGTCTATACTAAGATGAAGACTTTATCTGAAAATACTAATGAAAGTTAGGCTATGAAAAATGAGAATGAGTTGATCTCTCTTTATTCTCTCTCCTTTGACAAAATTGAAGATTATTTAGCTTGTGGGAGGGAACTATAGTTGAAATTGGGTGAATGCGGAATGAATTTTCCAAAGAAAGATGGTTAGCTTATAAAACTATTCTTGATGAATCTAAATATAGCATGTGGTTTATTCTATTTGACATTCCATTCAAGTTAGTCTTCCAAAAATAAGATGGGAAGGATTATTCCTTTGATTCTTTCTATGGTTAGCTAATTAGGGCACAAGAAAGATTGCTCGATGAAGGAAAACTTGAAGTTAAGAAACATGCACATTTTTTTAAGGGAAAAGGTTAACATAAATATAAAGAAAGAGGTCGAGAATGCAATGTGGACAAATAACATAATTGTGTCTACCAAACTTTTGATAAGAAGCGTGATGATTAGATATCAATTAAGAAAGGTAAGGCGAATAAGATATGTTGGTATTGTGGGAAATTAGAGCATATGGAGAAGGCTTGCTAGAATAAGACTAAATGCATCGAGGACAAGTTAATAGGCTTGAGGGGGACATGTTGACTATAAGGTTGATCGAATTTCAACATTGAATTTCAGAAGGTAAGGGAGATAACTATAAGTTCTATGTTGGTACTTATTAGGATTTACATGCTCACACTTCTAAAAGTGAGTGGATAGTCAAATTTGGTTGTACCCATTATATAACTAAGGATGCTTCCCTCTTTTCTTCATTAAGTAAGGCTACAAAAGAAAATATCTATGTGGAAAATGATTATGTACTTACTATTGCTAGTTGTGGTTAAATTGAGTATCATAATGGTGTGGTCACTAATGTGTATCATGTACCATGTTCAAGTGATACTTTGTTGTTTGTACCCCAACTAACCTATATTATCAAGAAGGTTGAATTATGGTTTGATCAGTTTGATGTAAAATATATGAAAAATAACTTTGTTGTTGTTGCTAAGGGTTTTCTCAACCCTAAGGATAGACTGTATAAGTTCTGCAACTTTCCTAATAAGGATCTAGGACCAACTTCACTCATAGGCAAGAATGACAACTAGAGCATAATTTGGCATTAAAGACTCAGACATATAAATTTTCAAAGTATCAAATTGATGGTGAAGTATAATATGGTTATTGGAATACCTAGGGTTATTCTCCCTAATAGTGTATGTGGATGGTGTGTGCTTGGAAAGCATCACCATGTTGCATTTAAAACACATAAGGTATGGAGATCTAAGACCATAATGACCTATGTACCATGAACATAGCACCACTAGTAGGTGCATGGTATGTTTTGACTTTCATTAATTACTTTTCCATATATACTTGAGTATATTTCTTGAAGAGTAAGAATTGTGTCTTTGAAAAATTCAACAAATTTAGGGCATTGACTGAAAAACAATGTTGTCAACTTGTGAAATGATTAAGAACTAACATTGGAAGAGAATATATGGGCCATTGAGAGCTATTTTCCATAGAATGGTACCTCTTTCTAGAGATCTATAACTTACACCCCTCATTAGAACAATGTTGATGAAAGGAAGTTCAATCATACCTTGGTCAAAATCGCACAATGTTTAGTTTAGGCCAAAGGAATGTTGACTAAATTTTGGTTATAAGTTGTCAAGTGCTCAAATTACCTTTTGAACCTAATTCCAACTAATGTTGTATGGGATATGACTCCTCTTGAGAAATGGAGTGGGAGAAAACCCTTATTCGAGCATCTTAAAATGTTTGGATGCATAGTGTGTCTTATATTCTAGATGGCAAGCGAAATATGTTGGGTTGAAATAGTCTTACTTGAATTGTGATGGGATACTCTAAAGAGTCGAAAGCCTATATTTTTTTTTTTACCTAACCAAACAATAAATTATTTGAGGAGAGATGTTGTCTTGATGATAAGACTTTAGTTATCACTTTGTTGATTTCCTTTTCTAGCTTGTTAAGTAGTGACCCATTCGAAATTTTGAAGGTTTTTGGATTATTTGATTACCACACAAGTTTGTAATATGGACCATCGACTCATGTACCAAAACCAACTTGTAGTAAACAGATTTGACCACAAGTTTTGGAACACCTGTTAAGTCAACCAATGGTAATTTTGATGTAAGAAATCCCTCTACAAGGCATATATTTTCTTTGCAATTGGGTGACTAAGATAATGGAAGCTACTGGTGTTGATGCACACAATATAACTGACTCAAGGAAAAAACGATATTAGCAATAACATGGTAGTGTTTCTCTAATGACATGCATGTCAGAGGAATGTGATCTTGATACATATGTAGATGCACATGGTTGACTTGAATGGGTGCATGTTGTGGCTTATAAGTGTCATTCTTTAATGAAGAATAAAACTTGGGATTTAGTACCTTAACTACAAGGAAATAATGTGGAGAAATGTCATGGGTCTATAAGGCGAAATTAAAATTTGAAGGTGTTGTTGAAAGGCATAAAGATCGCTTGGTAGCAAAGGGTGTTTATGAGCAATAAGGCGTCGACTACACTAAAACCTTTTCCCCCATTGTAAAGATGAATTATGTTTGATTAATTATTTCACTTTTTGCTCGTTTTGGATGGGATGTACATAAAATGGATTTCAATAGTGTTTTTTTACATGGTGATCTCACTAAGGAGAATTATATTGAGCAACCCCCAAGATTTGAGAAGGATGGCAGTCTTGTATGTCTACTGAAGAAATGTTTGTATGGTTTGAAACAAGCCTTTAGGGCATGGTATGAGAAGATTGATTAATTTTTCCTCAATATTGGTTTCAAATGTTGCGAATCAAATTACATTATCTATGTTTTGTAGAAAATGGTGATACTGTAATTCTTGCACCAATAGTGTTGCTTTAATTTTGGGTTTGAATAAACAATTAGTATATACATTTGAAATGACTGACCTTGGTCAATTCCATTCCTTTATGGGCATCTAGGTCTTACAAATGGAATATTATATCTTTCTTTCTCAACCTAAATATGTACTGAATCTATTATAGAGCTTCAAAATGGAAGGTTGTAAATCCTGTACTACATCTTATTAATCATGAGTAAAGATGGCTATATAGTGTGAATCTTTGAAAGTAGATGCTACTCTCTATAGAGAGATAGTTGGTACCCTTATTTATCTTTATCTAACTCATAATCGATCTAATATTTCCTTTTCTATTAGTGTGGTTTCTAGGTTCATTTAGGATCTAAAGGAAAGCCTTTGGAAGGATAGACAAATGATTTTTTTCTATGTCAAGGGTACTTATCAACTTGTTATAAAATATTGTAGTAATAACATGAACTAATTAGTTAGCTACATAGACTCAAATTGGGTTGGAGATGGAGATGATATGAATTCCAAATGTAGTTATGTATTTCATCTTCACTCTAGAACCATAATATGGTCTTGTAAAAAGAAAAAGGTGGTCTCTCTTTCAACCGTATAATCATAATATCATGATGCAGCTAACATTTGCATAGAGGTAGTGTGGGTTCAAAAATTCATGAGTAAGATTGTATTTCTTGTCGAAGAATTGACTATAATGTATTGTGACAATCAAAGTGCAATGTAGGTAGCGAAGAATCTTGTTTCTCACAGTAAGATGAAGCATGCAGAGCTTCATACTCATTTTTTGATACAATTGGTAAATGATGTTATTGTGAATGTTAGGGCCCTACCCTAACCTCCCTACTTTAGGGTACTCTAGAGTTAGTCAATTAATGCATGCAACCACCATCTTTGAACAAGGCGCATTATATAGTTAGTGGATAGTTAATTAATGTAAAAGGGTCCTCTTTATCAAATAAGGCCCACTAGGTAGTTTCTACTCATTCATGGAGGGACCAAAAGTAGATAGAGTGTTTCCCATTTAAAGAGTTAGGAGGCCATGGAATTGTTTTTTGACTATTGTTATAATTGGAGCTCTACTTAGTGAAAGATCACCCTACCTTAAGAGGCAAGTGAACATTGTTTCTTCTATGATCATTATTAATGAAAGAGTATATTTCATACATTTAATCTTAATTGTCTCTTGTATCTACTTATTTGCATTCATATTCTCTTAATACCTTGCTTGTTATTCAAGTCTAAGGGTTAAGGATCACTACAATGAATATTTTTGATTGCAGGATAGATGATCAAATCCTTGATATCTTTACAAAGCCTTTAACACAAGCTAAGTTTGTGAAATGTCATGCTATGCTTGGGCTTCGAGAAGTTGCAATTATGAGAGGATGTACAAAGAAGATAATTCGACCTCTTGAATCTATAGAGCATTGAGTTGATGGAAGTTTTAGAACAACATGTTCATCACACATTTGTATCTTATTGAGTTAGTTAATTGACATATTGGACAATTGATTAGTCAGTTAGGTTGACCATGGTAGTCGACTAGTGTGCAAGTTAAGGTAGAAAAGGAGTTCGATGTGATGAACTTGCTATTCTAAAAACACCCCTCCTCCCCCTCCTCCCATCAACACAATGTTCTATAGATTCAAGAGGTGAAATTATCTTCTATATAGTTACGAGTGCTACCAAAATGTACTAATATCATTACCTTCCTATTTTTGGTAATTCCATTGAGTTTAGGGTCCTAGGTTGCATCTTTTTCATAGTGGTTTCAAGAAAAATTCTAGGGTTAATCTTTGTTTTCTCTATGTTGAGAGAAATAGATTAAAATTATATTTTTGGCATGGATTTATCATTGTCAAATTACGATTTTAACCCAAAGGCGAGTTTATATTCTAAGTATGAGATTTATACTTATTTCCCATTTATGCTTTTGCAATGATATAATGATTTCTCTTATTCTTCATCCATGTCTTCAATTCCAATCTCTAGCTCATCTTTTTTCTTTGCTTTCTAATTGTATAGTTTTTTGCATCTTATTTCTTGCATCTAGTAAGTCTTGGATACCATTTATCTCCACATTTCATATATTTACCTTCCCTTCTTTGTTTACTTCCTTCCAGTTGATGTGGAAGAAGATATCTTGATTTTTCAATGGTTGTGGTTTGGGAGGATTTTTTACTTGAATAAAATTTGCCATATTTTTCTAGGACCTACTTAATTTTAGTCTGTCATTTTCTTCTTATGTCTAGATTTTTCCATGGTTTAATACTATGCATCTCTAATTCATTCCTTGTGCGAGGATTTACTTTGAACACGTAATATTGGAGTAATAAATCTCATGATAACATGGGCACTCGTGTCACAAGTGCTTCCCATTCATATGTGTGTTCATCAATGTCTCCTTTTCATTTTAACTTGGTAAGTTTTGCTATAAAAACAAAGAAATCTTGTATACCCTGTAAATTTTGAAAGAATTCATCTTTAAACATACACCAATTGAATGAGACGTATGGCACTAAGGATTTCCACCACATGTACTAGTGGTATGGTGCACCATCAAAATGCATAGACGATATTATGATTTTCTATCCTTCATTTTGTCGAAATATTATTCTGCCTTATTTATCCATTCACACTTTGTTTTTCATTTCCATTAAATATTGACAACTCGACCTTCATCCTTAACTGTTAAATGC
>ML782698.1:732889-766883 GCA_009831015.1 Picea engelmannii
AGTATCAAAAACTTATCATTTAATGGTTGTAGTAGATGTAATTGGAAGTGGTAATAGTTATCCTTGCATAATCCAACCAACTTTGTCAGGCCTCTCATTGTTATGTTGAGGGTATTTAGAATAACCAAACAAGGTTAGAGAATCACTAAGAAGTTCCTACTTAATGGTACAAGGTATCTCTCCTCAATATCATAGGAGTTAGCAATTGCATTCCATGTCCTTTACATTTTGGACATGCATTATGATTTATAGTGAAATATTATATCTCAAGAAAAAAATTAAAAAGTTTAAATTACTAGGGTTTAACTAAATAAAGTGATATTCCATTTTTTCTAAATTAGAAATAAAATTTTAATTCTCGTTAGTTGTCAAATAACATAAAAATTGATGACCTCAATTTGGTTTAGCTTGGGCGGTCGGGAGGAATGATTGCTATCCTCCCCACCTAGGTTCAATTTCTGCATGCATTGTATTAACTTCGAGCCTATTGACATGCCTTCTGCCCTGGGTTTTCCCAAAGCTTTGTAACCCAGAAAAAGAAAAAACATAAAATTCAATGAGCCAAGTCATTTTGTCTCTATTAAAAGAGACTTTCATGAGATAGAACTCAAAATTCAATGAGCCAAGTCATTTTGTCTCTATTAAAAGAGACTTCCATGCGATAGAACATAAAATTCAATGAGCCAAGTCATTTTTTCTCTATTAAAACAGACTTCCATGAAATAGAACATAAAATCCAATAAACCAAGTCATTTTGTCTCTATTAAAAGAGACTTCCATGAGATAGAACATAAAATTCAATGAGCGAAGTCATTTTGTCTCTATTAAAAGACACTTCCATGAGATAGAGGTAAAGGCTTTGTAACTTAGAAAAGAAAAAATATAAAATTCAATGAGCCAAGTCATCTTGTCTCTATTAAAGACTTCCATGAAATACCAAGTCATTTTGTCTCTATTAAAAGAGACTTCCATGAAATAGAGGTAAAGGCTTTGTAACCTAGAAAAAATAAAAACATAAAATTCAATGAGCCAAGTCATTTTGTCTCTACTTCCATGAAATATATATAAAGGGAGTAGCTACAAAATTCAAAGACCCGCTTTCAAATCAACTTAGCAAAATAACAAAGCTCTAAAATATACGCAAAGCTTTCAAACCACCCATAAAATGGGCACAAGATGAATTGATTAATTATAAGATGAACCAATCAATGGATGATAACCATTCAAGATAAGGGACTAAGAAAAGAACAACTTTTTTCTATTCTATTATAGGTTAATAAAATGTTGAACAATTCAAAAAACTATAAAATTTATTTGGACATATTGAGTTTCTTCAATTAAGCATTCAAAACAAGCTTATGACAAGGTTACGTGTAATTATTAATCAATTTATATATATTTTTAAAGGCTTTGGTTTTATTCCAATTCTATTATTTGAACCAATAGATAATAGATTGATGATATATCTAGTTTCTTCAATTCAATAATAATCAATTGATTTATATTTTTTAAGTTTTTGACTTTATTCTAATTATATTGTTTTCACCAATAAATAATAAATTGATAAATAATAAATTGATGGTATATCAAGTCTTTAATTCAAAATTTAAACAAGTTTATGACAAAAATACATATAATTATTAATCAATTTATATATTTTTTAAAATCTTAACTTTATTCCAACTTCAGTATTTCCACCCATAAATGATAAATTGAGGATATAAATTTAGTTATATAAAATCTATAATAAATTTTACTTATTAAGAAACCAACCCATCAAAATAATAAACCAACCCATAAAAATTAATGATTCATAATCACTCTAGCTTGGCTAAGGAATTCAATCTCTAAACTAAAAATCAAATATGCCTTGAACATTGTTCATTCCTCTTTTGAGGAAATGTAATTCCAAAAGCCAAGGTGTTTCGTTTATAATTTATTTATGTGACAAAGGATAATTGACCATCACATTGGGTGTCTGTTGAGAGACATATCACATATGAAGCCTTATTTTTTCAACTTTTTATAAATGACTGAGAACCTTCTTGAACCTTTGAAATACTCAAAGTAACAAAGATGCCTTTCACTTTAGCTATGATTGGATGCTGTGTTAATTATTCCAAATCACCTTTCAGTGCACTTTGCAATTATCCTTTTCTTAATTATTCTTAGATATGTCTTTTCGTTGATGAGTTGCCTGTAATATTCAAAGTTTACATGCTATTTTAATAATTGATACTTTCTCTTTGGGATCTACTTCTTATTCTAACATTTTCTAATGGGGTTTGCATTTCTCTCTCTTTCATCAATGAAAGAGACATTTATGGTCCCCTTAGGGCAAAGGATGGGATATAGTGAGGATATATTATTTCATCTTAATTTAGTTTTGGTAATTTATTATAATATTATTAGGAGGGAGATAAATTAGTTTTGGTAATTTATTATAATATTATTATGGGAGAGAAAGAGAGTGATCGTTCTTTAATCAATTCTGAAAGACGGGTTTCAATATTTATTATAAGGTAATGAAAATGTTTATGAGGATATGCTTATTAATATTTATATATTTGAATATGATGATGTTTGTAATTTTTATAATAGAAAAATATATATAGGGTTTGTTTATTTGATGTATATTTTAAATTTCATTATTAAGGAATGTGTTAGCATTGAGAGTCACCTTCATATTGCAAGAGGATAAGCCTAACACTCATCAAATAGGTTTGTGAATGTAGATTAATGATAGAAGGTCAAGTGGATAAAATTGAGCATAGCAATGTTTTAACACATAAAGTCTAGGCTAGTATGCATAAGCAAATGATATTTTAACTAACTTCAATCAGTGGTTTAAGGATAAAAGTGAGTAGAAGGAAGACTTGGTGAGGAAGGTGGATACGTTTGCTATAAGCATCATGCCTTCTAGCACCTAGGTGAAGAAAAATTCAGTCACAAGAACTTCTTGAACTAAATTTAAAGCACTGAAAAACATTTACAACAACATTATAATCAAACATCCATTATAACACAACCATAACATCTCATAAGGATCATCCAATAATGAACATTCAGAGTAAGAAGAAACAAGATGATGAAAAGAGGCTGACTTCCATTAATAAAAATATCTCAAGTCTTATACATAAACACGAGTACAACTCTATTTAGTCAAAATATTACAAAATAGGGAGCTCTGCTCAACCATTCGAACTCTCCAATTACATTCTCCTAATATATTTATAATCAAAACAATAAAACAACAACTTGAGATGTGAGCTGGCCTTCATATCCTAGGATTCTCCATAAAAAGCTACTAATCTAACATATGTACAAGTGGATCTAACAGACTACTAGAATCAAGGAGCCTGTTGGCAACAACTCTAACAAAATATAAATGACACGTGTTAGCGCCAATTCTTGCAAGGGGGTGTTTCTCTCCGATTTTGGGCCCTTGGTGTAAACGTGTAGAAATGGGGTTTAAAAACCCATTAAATGCGTTTTATTCAAAGGCCGCAGTCATGAGCGCCAAGCGCAACACACATAAGGAGTCCATTTCGGGTTTAAAATCAAGCGAGCGGGCATTTTGTTTTCAACGGTGAGGATCCATGGATGAAACAGATCGACGGTCATCGGGTAAGCTCGAGTCACGGAGTTGCACGAGGTTTAGCGCATGGGATCATCTCTTGTGGATAAAGTCACGAAATGATCATTTGCGATTTCGGCTACATGGCGCCTGATCAGGCTTGGTCGGCATTTCGGCTACCGGAACTTCAAAAGACAGGGGGTATCTCCTCCACTGCATCAGGAATCGCCGAAACCTGAAATGTAAAATCCCCCCAGGAGCCGTTTCGGCATTCCGGCTACCGGGACTTTGAAAGACAAGGGGTCACTCCTCCACTGCATCGAGAATCGCCGATACCCGAAACGAAAAATGTAAAAGCCCCCTAGGAGCCGTTTCGACATTTCGGCTACCGGGACTTTGAAAGATAAGGGGTCGCTCCTCCACTGCATCGGGAATCGCCGAAACCTGAAACACGAAATGTAAAAGCCCCCCAAGAGCCGTTTCGACATTCTGGCTACTGGGACTTTGAAAGACAAGGGGTCGCTCCTCCACTGCATCGAGAATCGCCGAAGCCCGAAACGCGAAATGTAAAAGCCCCCCAGGAGCCATTTCGACATTCCGACTACCAGAACTTTGAAAGACAAGGGGTCGCTCCTCCACTACATCGGGAATCGCCGAAACCCGAAACTTGAAATGTAAAAGCCCCCCAGGAGCCGTTTCGGCATTTCGGCTACCGGGACTTTGAAAGACAAGGGGCATGGCCCTGTGGTTACATTGAGAGTGAAACCTGAAGAAATGAAGGCTGGCCTCCAAGCTTTGGAAAACCGACATGTGGTCACTCTCTATGTATTCAATCTCGGCCACCCTCCATGGAAGAAACAATTAATGAATATTGAGTAGGTGGTTGAGACCTCAGCTCAATCCATAAATGGAAGGCATGGGAAGGGTCGGAAGCAGTCAATTCATTGTACTCCGATGGATAGTTTTCCTGCAGAAGTCGTGTCGTCTGAAGCAGTGTCAGACAAGAAGCTGCGTGTACAGTCTAAAGGAAGATCATGTGCACGTAAAGCCTTAAATGAGGTAGCTCAACTACCCTTTTGGGGACAAGGATGTGAATTGCTCTAAGTATATATACTCAGTTTTTGTATTTTTGTAAAGCATGGATGGTAGAGCTGAGCTCCTGACTGTAATGTTTTAATGAAGCACTGGTTTTTCTGGCTATGTATCTGTATATGAAATTTCCTTGTTTAATGTAAGGCAACTCTCTTTTCCATCTTGTTTCGATCTCATACTGAAAGGGTTCATGATTGATTGATTCACATGAATCGTCGTGACTTTGTTATGATAAAGGATTTATTATAACGCTGCTATGTTCTTTTAGTGTTTCTGCTTTTGAATATAAGAAGTTCTTGTGTTCAAAGTTTTCTTCTACAGGTTGTTGGAAGCTCGATGCCTACAACAACCCTTCACATTTCCTCACAGAAGTCTTCCTCCTACTCACCCTTATTACAACATACTGTCTGAAGTTGAACCAAGACCTCATCTGCGTGTGCATGCCTAGCCTAGTTTATGAATTAGAACGATATTGTTCCGAGTTTACTTCCATTCATCACCCTCTATCAACAAATAGTGACATAAACTGATGGGCTTCAGGCTTACTCCTGCTGCAATCAGGAGTGACTTCTGACGCCAACATTTCTGGCGTCGTTGCCAGGCACGAAGTTGAAAATTTTCCCTGGGATCAAAGGACATCGAGCCTCTGATTTTGAAGGTGCATTAGGCATCAGAGCCCTACAAGATTGCTACTGTGCACCTGGCGAATCCATTGTGACGAATTCACTGTGGCGAACCTGTTGTTTTCGTTGTGGCTTCCAGAGGTAGACACACGCGGTCCCATCCACAGCTGCCTCTAGCTACACCTGAAGCTGATCCAGAGGTGATTATCAGAAAAGGAAAGGCCTCTGAAGGAGAAAATTCCATTACTGAACCAGGTAATTTTCCATTTCCTTCTGTAGAAATTCCATTTTCTTCTTCTCAGCTTCCTAGCAAACCTTTTTCTGAAGTTTCTCGTTTCTTGAATTTCAGAAGTGTTCCTGTTGAGTTTTCCCCTCCTGGTCTGGAATTGGAGGGAGAAATCCTTGTCACTCCCCTCTCCCCTGAAGCTGTACCTTGGCGTAGACCCTAGACCACAGAAGATTTTCCCACCCCTAGCTTTACCACTCCTCCTCTTATTACTGTTGCTGATACTGCACAAAGAGAAGCATCTGCTGACTCAAGCCCCTTAGCCTTCTCTTTGAATCCCCCATTGTTCCCCCTTCCACCTGGAAGCTCATTTCCAGTATCCCATGTACGAGCTTCTTCTTCTCCGAGTTCTCCTCCACCTAATATTCCTATGGCAGGAGAAAATTCCCCCCATGACCAGAATGGAGGCTATAATAGCTGCTAGGTATGCGCCCCTTTTGTTACTTCAGCCTCTCAATGCCCTTCCAGCAGATGTCTACCTTAAGCAACTGCCCAAGTTTACAGGCGAAGGGGACATAGCTGCAGAAGAACACCTTGAAGCCTTTTACAGTTTTATAGATGATCATGTTATCATCCATGTAGATGTATGGATGAGGATTTTTGTCCATAGCCTTGAAGGTGAGGCTAGAAAGTGGTTTAGGGCCCTTCCTTCTGGATCTATCGATGGGATTGAGGCTTTGGATAATTCCTTTTTGAGACAGTGGGGAGACAAAAAAGACTTCATGTATTACATGACAGAGTTCGGTTCTTTGAAGAGAAGGGAAGGAGAGTCTGTCTTTGATTTCTCCAAGAGATTCAATAAAATGTACAATAAGATCCTCGCTGAAATAAATCCCTTAGAAGCCTCTGCTAAAATCACTTATGCTAGCGCTTTTGATCCCGATTTCTACCTCCTGTTGAGGGAAAGGAGAGCAACTACTCTGGCTCACATGCAGGATGCAGCCATGGAAGTAGAATCTAACATATTGGCTGTTGATCGACTCAGAAATAAGGCTGATAGAGACATATCTAGGAAGAGACCTGAAGCCTCCCCATCCAATTCCTCTCCCCTTCCCCTTTAGACGGATGAGGTAACTAAAGTGCTAAAGTCACTTTTGGCTAGAATGTAAAGGTGGGAGTTAGAAGGGAATCCCATGTACAAAAATCCCCAAAATACTGATAACAGAGGCTTCAGGAGGCCTAGAAACAATGTGCCACAGGATTTTCCAAGGAGACAAAGGAGCAAAGACAAAGATGATCAGAGGATTCAAACCCCTCTCCAAAATAGACTAGTTGCTCATGAGGAAGGAGAAGAGATAGATGAGCTCGACCCCGAAATTCACTGTATTGAAGACACTTCCCCTTTTCCCCATTTGACTCAATATGCATATGAAGGATCCCTTATGAACATTCAAATCAATGAGTGGAGTAAAGGGGAAAAGGCCAACAACACTCCTAACATATATCATCTCAGGTCAAAGAAGAAAGAAGGGAATTTTGATAGCCATGATCAACCCCTCATAGCGGAAAAACCTGCTAAACCTGCAACAATCACTACTAAAGAAAAGAAAACTCAGAATACTTCGCCAACAACCAAAGAACCTATCTCTGAGGTAAGGGAAGCTCCTAAGCCTCTTTCCTCCTTTAGTTTTGAGCATGAAATTCAAAAGATTAGAATTCCCATACCCCTCTCAGAACTAGTTAAAAATGAAGATTTCAAAAGGTCCCTCTCCAAACTGCTACAATCTGAGTCCCCCTAGCCCTCCACAGACTCAGTAAATCTTCAAGATGAAAATCCAGCAGTCATCCTAGGTCCCATGGTAGAAGACAGAGATGATTCATCCCCTCCCTTCTACACATCCCTGAACATACATGATAAGGTGCTGCATAATTGCCTCATGGATTCAGGAGCTTCCCACAACCTTATGCCCAAAATAGCCATGGAAGAATTGGGACTGGAAGTGACAAAGTCTTATCACTATTTATACTCTTTTGATTTAAGGAGGGTGCAATGCCTTGGAGTCATCAAAGACTTGGTGGTCTCTTTATTTAAGCTGCCAATGAAGAGTGTGGTCATGGACATTGTAGTAGCTGATGTTCCCCCCAAGTTCGACATGTTGTTGTCAAGATCTTGGATTAAAAAACTTGGGGGAACATTACATATGGATCTCACATATGCCACCATTCTAGTCTTTGGAGGGGAACACAGGAGCTTGTACGGAGAAGCTCAACTGGCCTACATTGTTAGTGATGAAGTAGACCCCACCAATCATCCTATCTTTGCGCTTGACACTGATTTGGGGTTTGGTTTATTGCAGCTCACTGATACTCCTTAAGCCCCTTTTCAAATAAGAAAGCAACCCATATTTAATCACGAGATACCTCCTCCAACCACCTCTGTTTGGAAGATGTTATTTGACGGAGCTTCTTCTAGTGAAGGAGCTGGCGCTGGAGAGGTTTTTGTGTCGCCTTGTCAGGAAACCATATCCCTGTCATACAAGTTATAATTTGAAGCTACCAATAATGTGGCAGAATATGAAGCTCTTGTTCTGGGTTTAAGGGCTGCAAAAGAAATGGGAATTGAGGAGGTAGCAGTGTTCAGAGATGCCGAGTTGATAATCCAGCAAGTCAGAAATGCTTATCGGGCTAAGCATCCTCGACTCAGGGGTTACAAAAATGAGGTATGGGACCTGATTGATAATTTCTTCTCAGCTTTCAACATTTCTTTTATTCCAAGAGAGGAAAATACTTTGGTCGATTCCTTAGCTGTCTCAGCTAGTCTGTTCAGGATCCCTTTGCTGCCTAAGATCAAATATGATGTTGAGATAAGATATAGGCCATCTGTCCTGGACAATATCAAGCATTGGAAGGTATTCGAAGACGATCTTGAAATCAAAAAATTTCTTCAGTCTGTCAATGAATTTTCTGCATTGCACATTGATCAGGATCCTGATCTCGAAAGTCACCCTCACCCTAAGATATTTTTAAATAAAATTGCTAATCACCATATTATTCATTTGCCTAGCAATCAATTTCCGAAGGGACTAGTCCCTTTAGAAAGATTGTTCGATGGAAATGATGTGGCAGTAAAGGGTAGGGTTTCAAATGGAGATGTTGATACAGCGGAGTGCAACATCGACACACAGGAGGAGCCTAAGTTTGTCAAGTTGTCAAGCAATTTGACCAAAGAGCAGAAGGCCGAATATACCGAGTTATTAAGGGAATTTGCTGATGTGTTTGCATGGACCTATGAAGACCTCAAGACATATGCCACATCTGTCATTGAACACAAGATCCCATTGAAGGAAGAGGCAAATCCATTTAGGCAGAAGCTAAGACAGATAAATCCCATGTTGTTGCCTGTCATGGAGAGAGAAGTGAAGAAGTTGTTAGATGCCCAAATCATTGTCCCCTTGAGATATTCTGAGTGGGTGGCCAATTTGATCCCGGTGAGGAAGAAAAGTGGAGAAATCAGGCTTTGTGTTGATTTCAGGAACCTGAACAGGAGCTCAAAGAAAGACAACTATCCCTTGCCCAACATGGAACACATATTGCAGAGGGTAACTGGTGCATCTACGATATCCATGATTGATGGTTTTTCTGGATATAATCAGATATCAGTCATGCCTGAGGACAGAGAAAAAACAACTTTCACCACTCCTTGGGGCACATTCATGTATGCCAAAATGCCTTTTGGATTAATGAATGCAGGAGCAACATTTTAGCGAGCCATGGACATAGCCTTCATTGGGGAGAAAGATAAGTTTGTGGTGATCTATCTAGATGACATCACAGTCTTCTCCAGGTCTGATAAAGAGCACCGCTGTCACTTGAGGAAAGTTTTCTTGAAATGCCGGAGGTTTGGCCTTTCCTTAAATCCCAATAAATATTTGTTTGCTATGAAGGAGGGAAAACTGTTAGGCCATATAGTATCAGCAGAGGGAGTGAGAATTGATCCCAGCAGGGTAGAGGCAATTCAGACCCTGTCATTTCCTAGGTCTAGAAAGGAAGTTCAGGATTTTTTAGGGAAGATTAACTTTTTGAGGAGGTTCGTCTCAAATTTTGCTGAGTTGGCGAAACATATCACAACCATGCTCAAAAAGGGAAACAAAGTAAAATGGACTACTGAACCCAGGGAATATTTTGTCCAAATAAAAAGGGCATTGACTGAGGCACCTATGCTGATCAATCCTGATTATTCCAAGGATTTCCTAATTTTTTCTTTTTCCTCTTTTGATACAGGAGCAATGGTCTTATTGCAGAAAAATGAGGAAGCGCGAGAGCAACCCATTTCCTTCTTCAGTAAGGCATTAAGAGATGCATAAATCATGTATGAGATCATGGAGAAGCAGGCCTATGCGTTGGTGAAAGCTCTCAAAGCTTTCAAATTCTATGTCTTGCACTCAAGAGTGACTGCATACGTTCCTTCAGCCTCTGTGAAAGACATCCTTATACAGCCTGACATAGATGGGAGAAGAGGTAAATGGATTGCCAAGATCCTTGAGTTTGACCTGGAGATAAAGCCCACCAAGTTGGTTAAAGGGTAGGGTTTAGCCAAGCTGCTGGCTGAATCCAATTGCAAGGCCTTGGGGGTTAGCTTCATCAACGCTTTCTCAGGAAATCAATAAGCCGAGTCGTCCAACAAAGCTCTCAAGGTGGCTTATCACTAGCAGAATACACCTGGTACAGAGACATTTTGTACTTTCTACAAGAGTTGAAGCCTCCTGATGGAATGGGAAAAAGCAAGGCAAGAGATTTAAAGCTCAAGGCGGTCATATATTGCCTTATTGACCAAGTATTGTATTGGAGGGACCCTCTAGGGGTGTTTCTAAGGTGTCTAAACCCACAGGAGGCCCAGAAAGTTATGTTTGATTTCCATAGCGGCCTTTGTGGAGGGAATCATTTTTGGAAGACCAAAACTCACAAAATTCTCAGGGCTGGGTACTACTGGCCCACCTTATTCATTGATGTCTATATAGAAGTCAGAGCTTGCATCAAATGCCAAAGGTTCTCAGGAAAGCAGTAGCTCAAATCTATGCCACTAAAGCCTGTAGTAGCTTCAACACCCTTTCAATAGTGGGGGTTGGACTTCATTAGAGAAATTGATCCTCCTTCAAGTGGATAGCATAGATGGATCCTAACTGCAACAGACTATTTCACCAAGTGGATAGAAGCTGCCCCCACCAGGAGTGCTTCACACAAGGTAATTATCATCTTCTTGGAGGATATCATAGCCAGATTTGGCTGTCCCGATAGAATTGTCACTGATAATGCTGCTTCATTCAAGTCTGAGCCTCTGGTTAAGTTCTGTGAGTAGTTCGAGATCTCACTAATTCACTCCACTCCCTATTATCCTAAAGGAAATGGACTGACATAATATTCTAATAAAAGTCTAATCAAACTCATTAAAAGATTATTGGAAGACAATAAGAGGGCCTGGGATTCAAAGCTCAAATACGCTCTATGGGCCGATTGAGTGACAACAAAGAAGTCCCTGGGTGCCTCACCTTTTCAACTTGTTTATGGGACGAAGGTTGTGTTTCCCACTCAGCTTGCTTTACCTATAGCGAAATTCTTTCAAGATCATGAAGGAGAGCCATACCATATGGTTAAAAGAATTAATCAAGTGGTGGAAGTGCAACAAATCAGGGAGCAGGTAATGGACATAGCTCATAGTCATCGGCAGAAGATCAAGCAGGCCTTTGACAGGAAGGTCAAGAAGGAGGAATTTGAGCTGGGAGATTTGGTGCTTAAGTGGGATGCACCCAGGCAAGATAGGGGCAAACACAACAAGTTTGATGCCCTCTGGATCAGGCCCTTCAAAATCTCTGAAGTATTCTTAAATAACACGTACAAGTTGCAAGATTTGGAGGGTGAAGAAGTTTTTAACGATCCAGTAAATAGACATTTCCTGAAGAAATGTTTTGTTTGAGCCTTAGACGACTCCTCTTTTTTTGTAAATATTGTTTTTCTGTTTATTTTCGGCTTAATAAATGACTCCATAGCCCAATATAAGGCAACTGGAACTGCAGAATGATTTCTTAGAGCATCGCAAGGACGTCTCTATCCCCCATGGAGCCTAATGTTAGTGCCAATTATTGCAAGGGGGTGTTTCTCTCCGATTTCGGGCCCTTGGTGTAAATGCGTAGAAATGGGGTTTAAAAACCCATCAAATGCGTTTTATTCAAAGGCCGCAGTTATGAGCGCCATCGCAACACATAGAAGGAATCCATTTCGGGCTTAAAATCAAGCGAGCGGACATTTTGTTTTCAACAGCGAGGATCCATGGATGGAACAGATCGACGGTCATTGGGTAAGATTGAGTCGCGAAGTTGCACAAGGTTTAGCGCATGGGCTCATCTCTTGTGGCCAAAGTCACGAAATGATCGTTCGTGATTTCGGCTACATGGCGCCTGATTAGACTCGATCGACATTTCGGCTACCGAAACTTCAAAAGACAGGGGGTCTCTCCTCCACTGCATCGGGAATCGCCGAAACCCGAAACGCGAAATGTAAAATCCCCCCAGGAGCCATTTCGACATTCCGACTACCGGGACTTTGAAAGACAAGAGGTTTCTCCTCCACTGCATCGGGAATCGCTGAAACCCAAAACACGAAATGTAAAAGCACCCCATGAGCCGTTTCAACATTCCAGCTACCGGGACTTTGAAAGACAAGGGGTCACTCCTCCACTGCATCGGGAATCGCCAAAACCTGAAACGCGAAATGTAAAATCCCCCCAGGAGCCATTTCGTCATTCCGACTATCGGGACTTTGAAAGACAAGGGGCCGCTCCTCCATTGCATCGGGAATCGCCGAAACCCGAAACACGAAATGTAAAATCCCCCCAAGAGTCGTTTCGACATTCTGTCTACCGAAAATTTGAAATACAAGGGGTCGCTCCTCCACTGCATTGGGAATCGCCGAAACCCGAAACGTGAAATGTAAAAGGCCCCCAAGAGCCGTTTCGACATTCCGGCTACTGGGACTTTGAAAGACAAGGGGCATGGCCTTGTGGTTAAGTTGAGAGTGAAACCTGAAGAAATGAAGGCTGGCCTCCAAGCTTTGGAAAACTGATACGTGGTCACTCTCTATGTATTCAGTCTCGGCCACCCTCCATGGAAGAAGCAATTAATGAATATTGAGCAGGTGGTTGAGACCTCAGCTCAATCCATAAATAGAAGGCATGGGAAGGGTCAGAAGCAGTCAATTCATGGTACTCCGATGGATAGTTTTCCTGCAGAAGCCATGTCGTCTGAAGCAGTGTCAGAAAAGAAGCTGCGTGTACAGTCTGAAGGAAGATCATGTGCACGTAAAGCCTTAAATGAGGTTTCTCAACTACCCTCTTGGGGCCAAGGAGGTGAATTGCTCTGAGTATATATACTCAGTTTTTGTATTTTTGTAAAGCATGGATGGTAGAGCATAGCTCCCGACTGTAATGTTTTAATGAAGCATTGGTTTTCCTGGATATGCATCTGTATATGAAATTTCCTTGTTTAATGTAAGGCAACTCTCTTTTTCATCTTGTTTCGATCTCATATTGAAAGGGTTCGTGATTGATTGATTCACATGAATCATCGTGACTGTGTTATGATAAAGGATTTATTATAACGCTGTTATGTTCTTTTAGTGTTTCTGCTTTTGAATATAAGAATTTCTTGTGTTCAAAGTTTTCTTCTACATGCTGTTGGAAGCTCGATGCCTACATCATCCCCTCGCATTTCCTCACAGAAGTCTTCCTCCTACTCACCCTTATTACAACTTATTGTTTGAAGTTGAACCAAGACCTCATCTGCTTGTGCATGCTTGGCCTAGTTTATGAGTTAGAACGATATTGTTCTGAGTTTACTTCCATTCATCACCCTCTATCAACAAATAGTGACATAAACTGATGGGCTTCAGGCTTACTCCTGCTGCAATCCAGTAGTGACTTTTGATGCCAACAACATGATTTGTTGTTGCTCGAGCGCATCTCCTCCAGTGCCATGTGTCCTCCAAGCCTTTGTCCTGAGCTCCATATACCACGTGTTGACCCTTGGTTCCCTCCAAATCATCAAATCCAAGAAGAGGCAACGAAATCAAAACTGTTGACTGTAACAACCAGTTCGTAGCATCTTTTCGTAGCACAACTGGTAGCAGATTCTGTAGTGAACTCCTCTGTAAAACGTTTCTGCAGCTAATTCCGTAGCGCATTCGGTAGAAGATTCTGTAACGCCTCCTATAAAACTGCTCTGCAGATTCTGTAGCGCCCATTTGTAAAACTGTTTCTGCAGATTCCGTAACGAATTGCCACTTTGTGTCTGGATAGGTGATTTCGCAGTGCTTTTGGTAGCACATCTACATAATAGTCTGTGTGGATGATTTTGTAGTGACAGGCGTTATGAAATCTCTGTGTTTTTTCTGCGTCATGCAACGAATCCTTAGAAACCCAAAAAGTCTTAGTAGATGGATTATGAGCTGGTAGATGCCTCCAGTAGGTGAAACTATAATATTTCCCTTAACACTTCAATCTTGCAAAAAACTAATCACCATAAAAAATGGATCTATCATCCTCTCCACTTTATCTTCTCAATCTGACACTCCTCCTTGTTGCAAGAGAACTTCCCTCTGTCACAACAACATTTATTTCTTTTGCAGGGGCACTTCTCTCTACTGCAAGGAATTTCTCTCTATTGCATCTTGTGCTAGAACATTTAAATTCCTCTGGGCGAGATCATCCTTAAAGGGTTGCAATTCTTCTTTGAGCTTTATGTTTTGTGATTGTATGCTTCTGTTTTGCCTATAAAAATTATTAAGTTTCCTATGGAGAAGCAAGAATATTCTTGCTGTAAACCTAGCCAGATCAAGGGTTTCATTATACATATCCATGAGCTCCTTCATCTTCCTCCTCTCAGTCAATCTTTCTCCCTTCAAACGAGAAACTTCCTTCCTTGCATCCATGAGTTGTCTGATCAATCTCTTGAAGGTGGGATTATCAAGGGGAGTGCTGATGTTTATGACTTCAATAGGCTTCTCAGTAGCTTCACCCTTACATTTGTCTTTCTTATTAACAAAAGCTTTGGTCATGACCTCAATAGGATTCCCAACAGTGTCATCATCATTTTAAAAGGCAAGGGCTCCTAAACTTTTCACTACAAATGGACTTTGAGATGAAAATATAGGATAACACAGTGGATGAAGAGAGGTAATGTTGGAGATGTGAGCCTAGAAGACGACACTGGTTTGACAGAGAATTTGAAGCACTAGAATAGGGGATCTGTAGCATAATTCAACAATGGTTTCTATAGCGTAGTGTGGACAACATGAGCCAAGAGGATAAGTGGGCATTCAAAGCTCTGAAACAAATTGACTTGATTTCAGTGGAGGAACATGTCAGTGTGCAGATCAATAAAAATTCTATGGAAACAGAGGTAAAGAGGCTAGTAGGTGGGAGAAACTGTGGTTTGCAGTGCCAGGTGCTACCAAAAGATAAGACAAAAACCTTAATGATATTCAACATAGCTTCGATGGCTCACGAAGTACCTGGACACTGTAGCTTGATAATTGTTGATCTGCAGCAAGCATGGAGTCTTTTGCAACCACCTCAGTCTCCAATTCACCTCATACAGTTAGTTCTGTAGCATAATCCATAGCGTTGTCTGGACTAGTAGTTTCTGCAGCGCCGAGCTAGGAGCAGGATTTCAAATCTGGTAAACAATTAGAACTTCATAAATGACCAAATCATGATATTCCTTTGAAGACAAGGGTGCTGAACACAATGAAAAGGTATGACATCAACTTCATAATTGTGAATGATGGTAAATAGGGAGAGTGTACAAAGATGCTCTATGAAAACAATTAGTGAGTTGGCAACGTACTTGACAAGGTTTGATTTGACTCCCTAACGGGAAAAGGGACATAGTGGAGAGGTTCAAGCATATGAATGGATGGAGTGACTTGTCAGGTTTGTGGACTCATGGGGTTGATAGTGCTAGCTGTCAAATCAAGTGATGAGTCAAGGATATAAACCATAAAATGAACCTAGGGTATAAACCATAGGTGTGGGTCAAATATGTAAACCAAGTTCCAACCCTTTATTTGTTTAAACTAACCTAAGAAAATTATAAAGAGAAAATTAAAAACAAACTTAAAAAGACTAATGGGTAAAAATTAAAACCTAAGGAGAAAATTTGACCCATGAAAACTTCATGTGATAACATGATAACATAATGGATGAAGGAGATATGGAGACCACATAGATAACATTGTTATAACACTTGTAGTTTGACTAAATGTTATTTTTTTTATTTTCTTTTTTATAAGATGAGGGTATTATTTTACCATAATGGATGAAGGAGGTATGGAGACCACATAGATAACAGTGCCATAACACTGGTAGCTTGACCAAAGGTTATTTGTCTATTTTCTTTCTTACAATATGAGAGTATTATTTTACCATAGCATTTCATGGTCATGGGTTTGTGAAAACACCCTTATTGTTTTTTACAACTAGATAGGGGATTTTTTTGGTTGTGTAAAACATTTAACTTAGTTTCCCTAGATGGGTGGAATTTCCCAACCTTTATATGTAATTTTGGCCCTTCTTTGAACACATATCTACATTAAAATTCAACTTTATCTATCGTGAACTTATTTGATCCTCAACCAAGTCAAAAGAAGTTTTTTCATTAAGTTAACATGTCCATGGACTTAAAATAGTTCATCCTAATCTGGGCGGTAGATAGGATGATCAAGCAATTAATTTGGGATATTCAAATTTCTTATAAACACATGTTTTAGATGGTAAATCTAGAATCAGAAGATCTATGATTACCAACTGAAGGCCAAGCAAAGCCACCTTCATCCCCAACCAACCAACTCATTGTCATGCTCAACTAACTTATCACACCACTAATGATTCCACGGGTTATTGGATTTGGGAAGTTTGTAAAAACTCCCAAAACAACAAGTTTTTTGCAAGCCAAGATGATCAACCCAACAAGATAACAACCCATGGTGTTTCACATCAAATAAACCAACTACCTTGAATGTAACTACCTTGAATGTTGGGAAGGAAGTGGCAAGTCATTAATAAAACACCTCCTCTCATGGGGGTGGAAGAGGGATCATTATTCACCTCCCATTTTGAATTCTCGTGTGATCTTGAGCCTTAAAAAGTCTTTAAATAAGCTTGAAGTTTGTATCCTAAAATGTTTTTTTATTCTTGTTCTACCCAATCAATTAGAAAGCACTTGAATTCTTATTGTTGAAAGATAATGTTTATGGGGATAATAAGGATATCTTCGTTACTGTTTCTTAATGAAGTTAGGATCTTGGAATCCAAGGGGGATCATTGACTCCTATAGAAAATAATGGTTTACAACATCTTTATATTTTGTTTCTACATGAAGTTAAACGCTATAGGTAATGCATTGCATTATATCTAGTCGAATGTGGTCACTTATGCATTCATTAATGAGGAGGTTAATGGTGAGAGGTGACCTTAGTATAGCCTCGTCTCAACTCCTCCATCATGGTCTATGTAATAGACCCCTCTTAGTGTGGATCATACCAAATTTGGACGATTGGAGTTTGGGCCTAGCTAATATTTATGTTGAATTATAGTGAGGAAAGACCCTCTTTTTGGAAATGGATGGTAGAGGGAATACTTGAATCCCATTGGCTTGTTTATTGAAATTTCAACATGGAGAATATTGAAGACGATAAGGAAGTCATGTTATCTATTAGAGTGCCACATGGAGAGATATCTACTTGGAATTTCCATAAGGCCAATCTTGGATTGTATGACCCTGACAAATTTATAAAAGATTAAAAAAAATGTGGGTTTACCCGATTCATCTTTTGGAAGGGTAGCAAAAGGTTCCTCAAAAGATGTGCCTTATAAGAATAATCCTTTCCTTTTTTATTACCATGGAGTTAGGATTATTCATGTCCTAAGGGAGGCCACACTCTTGGACCATTAACCTATATTCATTTTTATCTTCTACAGAGTTGCCAAAATATGAATGCTTAAGGCCTATTTTCTCCTAAATATTTCTCATTTGAACACTAATAGTTGCTTGAATTACATTAAACAAATTTTGAATATATCATTGTTGTAATATGAGGGATTACAAAGTTATGCTAGTTACCAATAGTGCAACAATAAACCATACTATACAAGAAATGTTATACAAAGCATACACACATAGAAGGATGAGAAAAAGATAAGAGAGGTAATTATGGACTTAACAATAAGTAGTATTCTATTGATCCTTGATAATCTCTTCTTTTATCTCTATTTTATAATGACATATTCATACATATTTATACTCTTGATTAGATGGAGGGTAGTTCTAACTACCATAACTACCCTTATTAGTTAGCTAACTTGACTTCCTGGTGTTGGAAATATTGATAGGGGGGTGAATCAATATTACGTTTTTAAACAATTAATAATTAATTTGTTATTCTAATTATCATCACTATTGATCAACAATGGACTTTGTATTTAAACAATCAATTATATACGTATACTTCAACAAGCATTACAAAGTTTATAAAGAACAATCTTGTGTTTGTGCAAGACACCAATCCTCTTTAGAGCTCTGAATCTTGGAGACACAAATCCCCTTCTTCAGGGCACCAACCCTAGGAAGCACCAACTCCCTTGTTTTAGGGCACCAACCCTAGGAAGCACCAACTCCCTTGTTTTTAGGGCTCCAACTTTATGAAGCATGATGCAGGAGCATCGCTCCACCTCAACACGTGCCAACCGATTAACACGCATGGTGCGCATTCAAGGAAGGGAGAGGCACCACCCTCTCATTTTGCCTCGAGAATCAAAAGCATGATCTAGGCATTTAATGATGACAATATGGAAGATCCAAGTTGTGCCTTCGCACAAGCTGGAGATAAGTTCACCATTAAGTGGTTGACGGTAGGAGGGATCTGCATCCGATTTGGAGCAGATTTCCATCATTGTAATTTGCCCATTAGACGAGCATTTTGAATGGTGATTTGACACCACTAGTTTAGCTTGGAGGGAAGCTTGTCGAGCCCCTCTTGTATAAATCTTTGTATTGTATGCCTAATAGAGGCTGCTGAAGTTTGATGAAAAACCATTGTAAGCCAATTTTGGGAGGTTGATGAAAGCCGAGACTCAGTCATAGTCCGAACTCAAATATTTGTAATATGATATTCTGCCATTAATAGAAAATGACAGTTTTTCCTGTTATCAATTTCTATGTAATGATGTTGTGTTATGAATGTCATTTGTATGCATTTGAGTTGTAGATGAATGTTAGGAATCATCTGCAGGGATAGAGATATATTTTTCTATCTGTGAGTGTGTTGGATTAGGTCTGGTTCTTTAGGCTAAGTGCAAGGAGTGCGCGACAGAGTGAGGAAACTCTGTGAGCCAACGCAAGGAGTGCGTTTCTGAACTCGGTGGAGTCAGAAGAGAAATTGCCAGGAGGGCATACCATATTAATTCACAGACTTAGGAGGAAATTTCAAGGTGGTTAAGTACCTTGGAAAGGAAGGCTGTGAAAGAGGAAACACAGTCTAGAGTTATTGAACACTCTGAAATGATTTTCCAGGAGGGCATAGATCAAGTACAAGAGCGTATGAGAGCAACACGATTAGAAGTGTCAGAATCCTTAAGAGAACTCTAGAATTGCTGAACACTCTGAGGAAGGAAGGATTTGCAAGAGTGCATCGACAAAGGAAAGTAGATGCCTTAAGATGCTCATATAGGCTAAGGGAGAAGTCATCGAAAATATTATCTGAGCGCAAGGAGTGCGCCAAGAAGACTGCAAATCCATCTTACAAGCTTGGGAGGAAGAGCGTAAGTTTCCAGGAGTTCAAGAGAACGTTCACTGAAGGATGTAGAGGAATGGGGAACCGTGAATGTTTTCAAGACGAGCAAAGTCGTAGAAGAATCTGTGCAGAACTCTGGAAGGAGTGCAGAAGAAGTTCGAGAATAGCCTAAGTCTCGAAGAGGAATTTGCGCTAAGTGTGCAAAGGGATTGACGACTTTTTGAAGTCCTGAAGACTGTGAAACCATCCATCGTCGGAGGAGACAGGTGGAAGCAAATCTGAGAGTTCAAGGATTCAGACTTAAGAAGAGTTGCAAGGAGAGCAATTCAAACTTTGTGAAAGCCGAAGTGAGGAGTGACTCTGGACCATTGGATCCAAGAGGACACGTGGCAGAGATCCACGTATTTCAGAGGAATAATCCTTCAGAGAAAAGTCAAGGAGAGAATACTCGAAGAGCTGGGAGCCGAAGCAATCCTAGTCATCCATTGAGACAGGACGTGTGGCAAGAAATTGGCACTTCGTTGATTCACAAATAAGAAGAAGCAGAGTTGGGAGAAGAGAGGACTCATGAAGTCCAAACTTGCGATTTGATCTCAACCGTCGATCGCAAGAAGAATGTAGACCGTAGATTTGGTCCTAGAGAAATCGTCAATTCAGAAATCGGGAAAAAGGGAGCAAGTAGCTCACGAAAGTTCCAAAGCATAGAGTCGTGAAGGGAGCTAGCCCATGGTCGTAGTCCATGGTCACATCAAGAAGGGAGTCTATCATGGAGAGCTAGCATTCGTTGGCATTAAGATTTGAGAGCGCTAAGGAGAGGGTCTGCGGGTGCCACACAACCTGCGCCGAGAAGGTAAAGGGCCTGTGTCAAGTTAATTTGGTTCCATTAGGAGCCCGATGAACCATTCAGTTCGACAACTTGAACAATCCTAGACCGGGAGGTCAAGCAACCCTTCGATAGGGAGAAGAAGGGAGGTATGCTCCGTCAAATCACCAACTCCCTTGTCTTTAGGGCACCGAACCTAGGAAGCACCAACTCCCTTGTCTTTAGGGCACCAACCCTAGGAAGCACCACTCCCTTGTTTTCACACTTTACTTAGTAAAGGATATGAACCCTTCCTTGCTCCTCCCTTCCACCCTCATTGCATCAGTATCTTCAAGTTTCCTTCTTGGACTCTGCTTATGCTTTTGATATTCTAATATTGACTGCAGAGACACTTTCTTCTCACCATTCTTTCTTGTTTATATAGTCTTACAACTGGTGTGAGATTTGAATCATTGTGTCCCTTTATTTGAACTTTGAACCATTGCACCTCTTCATTTAAATGATAATATTAAACTTTAAATAATATCATTTTCCATTTTTATTCTTGATTCATAATGCTCATGATTTAACTCTTCTTTAATCATGACTATGTATCGGTTCATTAGTCTACAAATATTGAATTGTTGTGAATTCGAGTCTTAATCAATAGGCGCTCCCTTCAACCAAAATTCGTGTGACCGTGAGCTTGAAACCACAAGCTTATCCATTCCAAGAATTATTTTATTAGCGCTTTCTTATTCCACCCCTATTATTCTACGTGGGACCATATTCAAACGTCTGAGGGATTATTTACTTCTAGCCCCTTTAACTTCTTTACCTTATCATGTGACTAGTGCTGGAACTAGGTTCTCCGGTGCTTCGTCCTTTGGGAATTTCAGCCTTTGCAGTCATTCAATCTTCCCAGAGTACATTTTGTCGAAGTGCGTATACTGTATTCACTAGTAGATCAGACGGTGAATATTTAATATTCCGTTAGATGGATGATCCTAGCTTATCCAGAGGCTTCAAAAATTCGACCGTCAAGACTTAATCAAGAGTTGAGATGAATAGTTCTCTTTACTCCAGAACTTCGATTGTTCGTGGCTCCAGGACTCTGGAGTAGAGAAATCTCTTCGGAGGTTTACCTACCTAATAAGTCATAGAATGGCGGTGACCGCTTGCTATCGGTTAACACCTCCTCTTACGCTATCCTTCCACTATGCTTGATCAATGGTTAAGAACGGTCTCAAAGTAGATCAATGATTAGCGTTACTTCGTGATTCATGCTTACTCTATCCTTCCAATGTACTGGGTCGAATGGTCAAGAAATATTCTGTAGGATCTTAGATCAACGCCCAAATGTTAATTTGTGACTTTGGCCTTTGACGCTTCAGGTATATTTGCTGGTAGGAGAAGCTGGACGTCCCCAGAGGATGTAGTCTTAGAGTGACGTGGATTGTTGACGTCACCGTTGATGTGGCACTGGCTAAGTGGATGCCACGTGTCACCTTGATTCATGAATTTCATATACCTATTGTGCCAACTATACCTTGACACTTGTTACTAGCCGATTGGGCCATGTTTCATATTTGTCTTCTGCCACATGTCTCACTTTGTGGCTTCAGTAGTTTTGGCACTTTTATACCATCCTTTGATCATTGCCGAAGTGTTGAATAGATCTATCACCGTAGATCTTTTCTTGTCCTGATCAATGACTTCTGTTAACTTCGAGGCTCCAGAGTTCAGGATTTCTTGGTTTATCTGAGCTTCTTATCATCGGAGTAGGTCAATGTCAAAGTTTACCACCTTCTTCCTTTTAGCAGGATCTAACGGTTTCAATATTCATTCCAGATCAATGGTTGACAATAATTCCCTGCTCTTCCTCTGATCCGGCGGTCAATGAGAGTTCACGACTTTGGGGCTTCATCCTTCAGGTAAACTTACATGTTTCAAACTCCTTTTTGTTGGAGTGGGCAGCGCTGGAGTTGACCACCTTATTTCCTTTAGTGTGACTTGACGATTCAACATTTCTATTCCCGATCAACGACCAATGCTTAATTCTAGATCAAATATGGATCTAACGGTTAGGAAACCATCCGAAGCTCCTTCATGATTGATGGTTGGAATTATTTCGTAACTTCGGGATTTCATGGATTCTTTCTTATCTCCAGTAATCGTTGAAGTGGTGAAGTTATTTATCTTCTACTTGATCCAATGATCCATAATGCTACTGCTTTGGATCTGACGGTTGAGATTTAATCCTTCTCAACCTTTGACTTTACCTCGATCTAACGATCCTAGATTGTCCTGAACTAAGAATGAATGGTTCCTGTAACTCGATTCTTTACAAAAAGATTTCTTTACTCACAAAACTCTGTCTCCTATGTTATTTCAAATGCACCATCTCTTTTGAGCTTCGATTAACATTCTTCTTTCTGAGCTTTGGTTTTATACTGGATTCTTCTGCACCATTTTGACATCAATGACAATATCATACCATTGTGTCCAACACCTAGTTGGATACATACATTCATATTAATTAGTCAACACGTAAGTAGTCAACTAATCGATTGGGTTCCTTCAACATTTCCCCCAAACTCAAAGTCTTCTTCATCTTGAAGAAGGGAGGAGATGGAATAAAAAATACAAAAAGATAAAACATAATTTCTTCTCAAAAATATTATTCATAAGGCTTATTAAAGTTTATCGATCTGTATGTTGCTTGTCTCTTTGGTCTCCATTGTAATTGATAGCTAGTTCATCGACAAACTAGGGTGGAAGAAGGGATGATTTCTTATGGAGGTAGGTGCAAGGATTCATCAAGTACAACTTGATTTCCTTTCTTAGTAACCTCTTTACAAACCTTGTAAATGCATGGTGCACTTGTCTTCAATATTTCTTCGAGTTCATGTCATTCTTCCAATGTTTTCTTAGTTGTTATATTGGTGTGCTTCATCCAAACCAAATAATTCATCTTATCTTGCATGGAGGCATCCTACATCTCTTGAATTTTTGGGTTAAAGTAATATTTCATGTGCAATAGTTATTGCTTAGCAACACAAATATGAGAAATTGTCATGGCAATTTCTCATATTTGTTAATTTCCCTTATTGAAACCATTCCCTCTATTAATTTCTATTCTTGAAACCAATGTTGTAATTTGAGGGATTACATAGTTATGGTAGTTATTAGTAGTGCAAGAATAAACCATAATATACAAGCAATATCATACAAAGCATACACACATAGAAGGAGAAACCATTTCTATATGTGTTGATTTCACAATTTCCATATGTGTTAATTTCCCTTATTGAAACCATTCCCTCTATTAATTTATATTATTGGAACCAATGATGTAATTTGAGGGATTACATAGTTATGGTAGTTACTAGTAGTGCAACAATAAACCATAATATACAAGGAATATCATACAAAGCATACACACATAGAAGGAGAAAGAGAGAAGAGAAGTAACTATAGAGCCAACAATAAATAGTCTTTTATTAATCCTTCCTAATCTCTTCTTCTATATGTAGTTTACAATAATGGATTCATACATATTTATACTTTTGATTAATGGAGGGTAGTTATAACTGCGATAACTACCTATGTTGGTTGAATGACTCAACTTCCTAGTCGGCCACATACATTCATATTACTTAATCGACACATTGACCTAGTTGATGAGTCAACTAGACTCCTCCAATAGTGCTTATATATGGCTTCGAAATATTTTTTGTTGATATCTTCATCTTTTATCCTTACTTGATGGAAACTCAACCTCAAGTCTAACTTCAAAAATATTTTTTCTTCCTTTAGCTGATCAAACAGATCATCAATTTTGGGTAGAAGGTATTTATTCCTCATAACGAATTTGATTCAATTGTCTGAAATCAATACACAACCTCAAGGTTACATCTTTGTTCTTTACAAGTGTATTGGTCCTCCCCAAGGATAGAAACTTAGGCATATATAACCCTTCTTCATCAATTCTTATGATTGCATTTACAACACTTTCTACATCAGTGTACTCATTCTATATGGAGTCTTATAAATTGGGGTAGCTCCAAGCATCAAATTGATAGAAAAATCAATATCTCTTTTTGGTGGGAGTCCAAGTACATCTTCAAACACATCCACAATATATTGTAATACTAGAAAACTCATAAGACTTGGGCCTTTTGTCTTTTGTTGGCTCTTCTACATGGGTTACATACAATTGACACCCTTTTCTGAAGCACTCCTTTAATTATTATGTTGTGATATGCCTTATGGATATAGGTTTTGGAATGTATTTCACTACCATTTGATTTCCTTCCTCGTCAAGAGGAGTGAAGGTGTTGTTATGACAATCTAGACCAAAATAGTGTTAATCTAACCATTCCATTCCAATGAGATCATAAGATCCAAGTGGAAATATGTTCATATCTACAAAATTATGGATTCCATTAATCTCTGATGGAAAACCTTCACCATCTCATTGATTTTCCTTTTTGTTTTAGTAGCTATTTGAACCAACCATGGATTATCATATTTACTCTGCTTAAGAAGAATTCTACCAACAAGCTTATGAGGAATAGAACTATGAATTCTCCCTAGATCAATTAAAATTGAAATAGATTGCTATGCAATTTTTCCTTTAGTTTCAATTATATTTGATTGGTGGTCTACTTGATGATCATCCAATGCAACATAATATGAAGGAATGTTCCATGTGAAATTGTTCACTATAGTAGCTTCTTGGATGTTGTGAACAATCTTCACTATTTTTTCACAACATAAAAAATCGTTATACATATGTTCCCATTCACATCTCCAACATTTAATTGGATGGATTTCCCTTTTCCCCGAAGACTCAACCATATTTGATCCACTTTGAGCTGATTGATTCTACTAAAAAGTGTTGGAACTATTTTAAAAGAAAGGAGGTTTGAAACCCTTCTTCTAGTTGACACTAATTTGATGTTATACCAAGTTTAATATGAAAATATTGTTGGAGGACTTCACTTATACTGAGACTTTGTCTTCTTGTGTATGGTTTTCTTATCGTCATAGGTCCTAACTCATTGATGTATATCATTTCCACATTATTTGTCAATTGTAGGGCTCCCATACTAGCCTTTACATATTGCAAATATTTATTCCAAAACAAAAACTAACACATATGCTTCCACTTCTATATCTTATCAATATTCACACCTAAACTTAGATAAGGTTAGCATCCCATCGACCCGATGTTTCATTGGATCTATAACCTTAGGAACTGTCATAGTTTCTTCTTCTTGCACACCTAATCGATCTTCATAACTTGAATCAGGTAGGGTTGCATCCTATTGACTCAATGATCCACTGCTTCTTCTTTTGTTATTGATTGACAATGGTTTGAAATATATCTTAATTTATATCTTATTTGTTGTCTCTTATCTCTTTTTGTTTTCTACAAGTTGAATCAGGGTTTATAGTCCTTCATTCTTTGTTCTGATCTTTTTTCTTTCTTTCTTCTTCCAATGAATTTTCTCTTTGTCCCTCATTCATTACTTTCTTACCTATGTTCCTCAACATACTTGCTTCTTTCATTGCTTTTATTTTGTCTTTTAAAAATGTCTAGACTAGGGATTCCTTCTTATAGAGGCATTTCATGAGTAGCTACCCCCCATTGTTGTCCCTGAACCTACTCTAAGTCAATGAGGGTGGACATAGAAGTCATGCTCATGTTTATCTTTCTTAATTTTGTAGGAAGTATTCCCACTCTTATTGCTTCCTTTTCTAGCCTATACACAATGGTGTTTGTAGGGGAGGTATTTATTCTATGATGTGACCAACTCCTTTGTAAATGAGGAACTAGTGTAGTAAACGTGGTAAGTAGAAAAACAAACCATTGTGTATGTTAGTGAAGAATATCATTTTCACGCTTTCTCAGGATTTGCATTCTTCTATTGCTTTTTCTTCACATAATTCATTTATGATATTTTCAACCCACTTGTACAAGTTTGTGATGTCCTCATTAAGTATCTTTTGCATCAATTTTTCATCTTCTGTTGAACTAGTAATGTGATGATATTTTTTATTAACCTCTTTATCTCCACAGTTACCAAGTCTAAAAACTTCTGATGGGTTTTTGTAAAAAATTATGCTCTAACCTATGCAAGGGTTAGGTGACTTATTCTAGTGTAATTATTTAGACAATTTTCCAATTTCCTCTCCCACCAATCATTTATCTCCTTCTCAATTTCCATCTATGCATGCATGAGCTTATTATATAATATATCTATCCCAGATCCGTACTACTAGCATCAAAACCCATGTTGTAATTTGAGGGATTACATAGTCATGTTAGTTACCGATAGTGCAACAATAAACTATAATATAAAATCAATATTATACAAAGCATACACATATACAAGGAGGAGAAAGAGAGAGGATAAGTAACTATAGAGCCAAAAATAAGTAGTCTTTTATTGATCACTGATAATATCTTCTTCTATATATGTTTTACAATGATATATTCATACATATTTATACTCTTGATCAAATGGAGGGTTGTTATAACTGCCATAACTACTTATATCGATTAACTGAATCAACTTCCTAGTTGGCTACTTACATTCACATTACTTAGTTGACACATAGGCTTGGTTGACTAGTCAAATAGACTCCAACAATTGCCTAGAATTAGAGGTGAGGATGATTATATTTTTTTCATTGGTTATTATCTCCTCTTACTTGAGGGCCTATAAGAGATAATTATTATTAGTTTGACATAAATAACAAAAAGTTATCAATATTGAGCTCGATCAGACTATTCAATGGCTTTAAAACAAACCTTTTGATAAAATTATATAGGCCAAGGTCGTCGAGATTTGATAGCTTCTACAAGTTGACAAAGATCATCATGCTTGAGGTACTTAACCGAGAGAACTATTCCATTGCTTACAGTTGGGGATTGACAAAAAATGATTTTTTATCATCCCTTTCCTCCAAGTAATCCGATGAAAAGATATACGAGTCTCTAATGTGAGGCTTGCCAAGCAAGAGGATATTTAGGGGGAGTTTGTCTCCCATTATAGAATTTTGTTCTAATCTCAAGGCCTAATATAAGAACATAGGGTAGCCATGTAGACATGTCTTGACTTAATATTTCATGGTCTTTTGAGGTTGAAACAAGGATGTGCAAACAATCTCTAGTTTAGAATGAGATTACAATTGATCTAATGCAGATGGTCACGGACAAGTCACCTGGATTGAATAGTTTCTTGTGCAAATTTGATAAGTCTACATAGGATTTTATTTGTGCATTAAACCTGCTACAAGTGTACAATGAAGTCATTAAAAAGGAAACATTGGGGGCCAACATCATCAAATTAATTATTCGATTCGTACCTAATCCTAGGAATCTAATATTATTACTAATTGGAGATTGATTAACCTTTTAAATTTTTCTTACAAGTTTCTAGATAAGGCCTCGACCATGCAAATTAAACATATTTCACCCAAGATTATTTGTTTAGAATAAGTAGGCTTCATCATATTTTATTTTATTTAGGTTTGGTAAGTCATGGAGAAGTGCAAGTGCTTCTTCTCTTAATTAAAATTGACTTTGAGAAGGCTTATGACAAAGTTTAGTGGCATTTTATATTGCCCTTGCTCAAGGCACTGTGTTTGACCACATGTCGTTAGAGGATTCAACCTACTTATTTATTAACGTAGCCAAATTAGAATAAGTGGGCCTTTTAGGTGCATCTAACAAGGGTCCTCTCTATCTCAAATCATAGACATCATGGTAGTTGAGGCCTTGGGCTATATAATTTGTTAATTAGTGGGATAGGCATAATTAGAGGCATCTGCCTCCACTGAACAAGGAATGAGACAACTTAGTAAGGGGAATTTTGTAGGAAATTCATTTTTCACCATCTTAGAGGAATCAAAATCCATGAAGAATATTATGGGTTGCCTTCTGATTTTTTATAATGCTTATGGAAAGTAGAATTAATGGGACAATGCATAATGTCAGAGGTAAAGTCCTCATGATCTCCCTTCTTGGTTAATTGAGTAGGGTTGATCTTAGATCCAACCATGATACTTTTTTATGCTTTAGGTATTCTTTTCACTCCTCATACCTCTCTTAGGGATATTTGGGACATGGTTATAAAATGAGTGAAAATGAAAATTGAGAAATGTCTAACCAAGCCTTTGGCTCTTACTATTAATTTCCATAATTATATTAATATTTTTCAGCCATCCATGTCTATTTATTTTCATGTTGGGCATCATTTGCCCATCTCTATTAGTATATTGAGATATCTCATCATAGTTTCCTTGATGGAAATATTGAGAGAGGTAAGGGTTTCCATTGAGTTAAGTAAAACCTTAGTTTCACTTCTAGAGATTGGGGGATATGGGAATCATCAAAACCCATACTCAGGCATGAGCCTTATGTGATAAATAGGTTATTAGGGAAATGAAAGGTAATGGAACTTGGGAAGTTCTTATATGAAGCTACATTTTCCAAGGAGACCCCTAGGTAAAAATTTATGGACATGCTTGAACTTTCTAACCCTCATTGTTACCCTAGTTAGTATCAACACGAAAGGGATTTTTTTCCAAGATCATCTATAAGGTATAGATTTCTATGAATCCCTATATGTGTTAGAATGACAAAGATTCAAGTTTAACTTGTCTTGCAATGACCAATCCTTATGGTGGTCCACATCCTGCTTCGAGAAGGTAACATATTAACAGAGGTTACATGGTTCTTCACCCTAATATTTTTAAGAGAGAAATCAACATAGTTAAAGACATTGATCTTTCATACCATCTACACAAATTGGATACTTGAGAGGGGATTGAGGACAAGTTTAGGTTTGTCAATCTAAACATATTATTTTTTAAACAAATCAAGAATCCTCTCTTTGTGAGGCTAGGCCTTTGGCCTCCTAAATCCTAGAAAAAAGATTGGAATTGGAACAAAGTAACGGCTTATAAAATGCACAATCCAACTAATGACTATAGGTTGATCTACCATAAACCTATGTTGGATTCTAAATTTCTTAATATTTAGATACTCAAATCCAAATAATTGACTTGGTTCTTTTTTCTATGTAGTGTTTAAAAGTATTTAGTCAAGCCCAAGAAGGCATTTCTTATCTAATCCTTTGTTCTTGGGGGTTTAGTTTTCAACAATATACTCGTCTACCATGGCATGACCCAAATTTCAAGTGCTTGGTCACCTAAAAATTATAAAACACACATGTTCTAGTTATTTTCTATGTTAAGTCATCCTAGAATTGGATCACTAAATTATATAGCCAATTCCTCCCTGCTCCCATATCTTGGAAGGACACTCTACTAGGGGAAAATTTGTCTCAAGTCATAGAATTTCATGCATATTGGTAACTTGTTAGGATTGAGGTGTTGTTTCTCATATGGAAAACTGTAATGAGTCTATGTACAACTATGTTAAAACTAGAAGTGCTTTTATTAAACCTACTAAGTGATTTTTTTGGCTTGACAATTCTCTAATATGTGCCCAATTTTATATCCAAATTACTATTTGGGTGAAAATGGTGGATTTGGATATGATGCATATGATCCAATTATTGAATTATCAAAGATGATTTCCTTACACCATAAGCAAGGATCCTCCAACTACTTATTTTTAATCTCTCTCAATTCATTTCAGATAATCACAACATCTAAAGGTAGATCAAGGCATAAAATGGGATATGATGTTCATGAAAAGTGAGATAATTTTAACAACTAAGCTAATATCCCCCAACATGACCCTAAATGACAAGTTCTAAAACCCACCCTTGCTATCTTATAAAATAAAAACTACTCAAAGAATCTAAATGCATTAATGAAGTTGGGGGCCCACTATTCTAGTTATTGAGTTGACTAATAATGGCCAGGGGCCCACTCATAATGACAAAGATGACCCTCTTCTAAAGCAAGACTCATCCTTGCAACTACCTAATTGACCATCTTGATCATGTGCGATCCTTGATTTTGGTTCCTAAAGGGGAATTTTTTTATTAGTTTTATGGATTTGTGTCAAGTGGATTAGGGATGTGTGATTTATTGTGTGACCAAGTGGTGTTTTTTGATAGGTAGTATGCTTATGAGAAATTTCCACAATTTGAAGGGATTTAGAATAATACTCTCTAGGATGTGGTCATTGGTGAATTGTTTTTGCAAACAATGCCCAAAATGTATATAACACACCCCAGACTCACTTCTGGGCATATGTCACGAAAATATGACTTTTGTCAAATACTAAAATTTTCAAATTTTACTTTTAACTCACTCATTAAATCTCTGATACCATTAATTAATTACATACAACCTTCCTGAAGGCTCATATAATTTAACAATAATCTTTGATACCCTTTAATATCATACCAAGACCCCTGTTTAGGATTCTAATACCAACAACATTAATATGCCATGCATATGAAATAGTTATGTAGTTCTAACAACATACAATTCCATGCATAATTATAGACAATTTAAGCATAACACAATTAAATACAAATAAATACACATCATCATAAAGCATATAACATAACAATTATCCTTTTATGAAATCACCAATTGGATGCATACCTTAGATGTTCCTCCCAACCATAGACTTTTTTGTTCTAACACTCTCAACAACATGTCACCCTCGAGCTGGGGCTATGACTTTGTAATGTTCTTGACTTGGCTAGTCTAGGAAACTCTGCTAATGTGTGTGTATGGTTAATTTTTTACAACATATATATTGCACATACAGTTGGTAAACGAGACAAAAGACTATAAATCATATATTATGATATCATCAGAGTAAAATGCCCAATGCGTATGAAAATAAAATAAATCACTCGGCTAGATCAATGGAAAAAAGATCTTAGTTAGAATACATTAAAAAAACTAAAATGACAATACCCGATGATAGATGAACACCACGGGATCAATGGATGATCTGTAATCTATGGAAGCTCAAGCGGTAACTACTGCAAGTTCGGAAAGTTTTCCCTGGTGGTTAGATATCTCAGACCAGCTCATAAACTATGCCAAATAGTGCACCATGTTGTCCCTCTCAGTCCTGGTGACTGAACGACCCCTCTGCTAGTGTGTCTGGACCCCGGATGGATCCCCCTATGGGAATGTGCTCCTCTACTACTGGAAAACTGTGTCCTAGTGATTCCACTATCAGAATTGGCTGAGATGTATCTCAAACTGAATGCCCTAGCCTATTGTGAAATGGGTCGAAAGGTTTTCCCTGGATCTGATTTGATGATCGCTCGAGAACCCCGGATGTGTCCTCCCTAAGTGTTGCACACCCAATGTCCGAAAAATGCGTCCTTGATGATTCCCCCTTCGAAAATTGATGAGAAACTAGGAAAAAGATGCATATGCCCTACCTCTCAAATGGGTCAGAGGGGAATCTATGAAATCTCCCTAAATGGGACAAGTCGATCCACTAAACCTCCTCGGAAGTTGCACCCTCTCCCTACACAAGTGCACCCCTGCTGTTGAATCTTGTAGAATTGATGTTGAAGACTGATGGAAGACCCGTGTGATCTCCCCGATGACTAAGTTGTGTCTCTCAACCTCGTAATCAGCCATTGGTGTATTCCTCCTGAAATTCACTGAGCTCCCTCTCCCGAGATGCGCCTTTCTCCTTAATGACAAGTCAAAATCTTCATAGTCCCGAATTAGTTCATTGTACCTTCTTTTATAGTTGCTCGAAACCCTAATTCGATGTTGAATTCTAATTTTATCTCATTTGTTCTATTTTTAGCTTAAGTTGGGTTAAAATCTCTTTTATCCACTTTTAGATCAATGTCACTTTCCGATTATAACACCTTTGACTAGGATGACCTCTAGTAACCCTATTTACCCCTTTATAGCCCTGTCTATAGTCTAATGGGGCTATTTAGACCATTAATAATCCTCTCTGGAACTCCTATTTGGAAGGGGACATTACAATCCTCCCTTCTGAAATTGCTTGTTCTCAAGCAAACCAACCCAGAGTGCTACAACACCTGCTCGCTCTCCCAAGTAGAATCCTCTACTGGAATCCCTTCCCATCTAATAAAACACTCTCTGATGACCCTTTTCCTCATTTTCCACTCTCAGAACACCAGTACCTCCTCTGAAACCAAATCCAACTGTCCCTCCTCATCCAATGGGGGAAGCTCCTCTTATGTGTCGATGAATTATCCCACTTCCTTCTTGAGGCAAGATATGTGGAACACGTTATGAATCTTGCTCCCATATGGAAGATCTAGCTCATAGGAAACCTCTCCTACCTTGCACACGATCCTGTAAGCTCCATAAAATATGGGCTCAAGATTCTTGGCCCCACTATTATTTAGAGATGATTGTCTGTAAGGTTGGAGCCTCAAGAAAACCAAATCCACAACCTCAAAGTTGCACTCTATCCTATGCTTGTCCGCAGTCATCTTCTGTCGATTCTGTGTTGTCTGCAGGTTCTCTTTTAGCAATTTGAGAATATCCCGACTCTATGTGGTCCAGTCCTTGGCCTTGGGAGCTCTGCTCTCCCCGAAAACCAAGTCTATCAAAGTGGGAGCATCATACCCATATAATGGTTGGATGGGTATCATACCAGTGGAAAGTGGTGTTGTAACAATGCTCTCCTAAATGCAGCCACCTGACCCATGTTCGATGTTGTCCACCCACATAGTTCCTCAAATACCCTTCAACCCACTTGTTGACGATCTTTGTCTGCCCATATGTTTGAGGGTGATATTTGTTGTTGGGTGTCAACTCGGTCCCCACCAATCTAAACAAATCCCTCCAGAATGTCCCAATAAACCAACTGTCCCTGTCGCTGATGACGTTCCTCGAAAACCCATGAAGTTTGAAGACCTCTCTGAAGAATAACTCGGATACCTAAACTGCATTGTACTATGTTGGTATGGCATAGAATTGAGAAAACTTGGTCAATCTGTCGACCACTACATAGATGCAGTCCTTACCCTAGACCTTGGGTAGGCCTGTGATGAAGTCCATTGATATGCTCTCCCATTTTTGCTCTCGAATGGGAAGTGGTTGAAGTAGCCCCGCTGGAAGCATATGCTTTGGCTTGTTCTTCTAGCAAGTCACACACTCACTGATGTATCACATAATGTCACATTTGAGGCCCTTCCATGAGAACCTCTCTATGATCTACCTATAGGTTTTGAAAAACCCTTGATGGCCTGCTAGTGGTGAATCATGAACTGTTGCAAGGATCTTCTTCTTGAGCCTTGAATCTGATACCAAGTAGACTCTGTCCTTGTAGAATATGACATCGTTAATGACCATGTACATGTCATCCTGAATCTATCCATCCATAATCTCTCAAGTGAATTGGTTCCTGGAATATTCCACTAGCAATTGGGATTGCAATCCGCTGAAATCTCCATCAAAGAACATGTCGTGGGTCTCCTATATAGCGCATCGTCCATGATGTTCTTCTTCCCCTTGACGTACTCTATGTTGAAGTTGAATGCACGTACCTTCGTTACCCATTTATGTTGGTGCTCACTGAAGTCCTTCTGCTCAAGGAAATACTTCAAGTTGTTGTGATCTGTTTTGACCATGAACTTGCTTCCCACCAAATATTGTCTGAATTTGGTCAAGGCATGCATGATTGCCAAAATCTCCTTGTCATAGATGGAGTACAACCTCTCAAGTTGACTGATATTCCTACTCTCAAATACAGTGGGGTATCCTCCCTGCATCAAAACAACCCCGATGCCCTCACCAGATGCATCACACTCTAATACAAATGGCAGAGTGAAGTCTGGTAATGCTAACACTGGGCATGTGCCCATGAATTCCTTCAC
>ML782698.1:770925-791930 GCA_009831015.1 Picea engelmannii
TCGATCTGTATGTTGCTTGTCTCTTTGGTCTCCATTGTAATTGATAGCTAGTTCATCGACAAACTAGGGTGGAAGAAGGGATGATTTCTTATGGAGGTAGGTGCAAGGATTCATCAAGTACAACTTGATTTCCTTTCTTAGTAACCTCTTTACAAACCTTGTAAATGCATGGTGCACTTGTCTTCAATATTTCTTCGAGTTCATGTCATTCTTCCAATGTTTTCTTAGTTGTTATATTGGTGTGCTTCATCCAAACCAAATAATTCATCTTATCTTGCATGGAGGCATCCTACATCTCTTGAATTTTTGGGTTAAAGTAATATTTCATGTGCAATAGTTATTGCTTAGCAACACAAATATGAGAAATTGTCATGGCAATTTCTCATATTTGTTAATTTCCCTTATTGAAACCATTCCCTCTATTAATTTCTATTCTTGAAACCAATGTTGTAATTTGAGGGATTACATAGTTATGGTAGTTATTAGTAGTGCAAGAATAAACCATAATATACAAGCAATATCATACAAAGCATACACACATAGAAGGAGAAACCATTTCTATATGTGTTGATTTCACAATTTCCATATGTGTTAATTTCCCTTATTGAAACCATTCCCTCTATTAATTTATATTATTGGAACCAATGATGTAATTTGAGGGATTACATAGTTATGGTAGTTACTAGTAGTGCAACAATAAACCATAATATACAAGGAATATCATACAAAGCATACACACATAGAAGGAGAAAGAGAGAAGAGAAGTAACTATAGAGCCAACAATAAATAGTCTTTTATTAATCCTTCCTAATCTCTTCTTCTATATGTAGTTTACAATAATGGATTCATACATATTTATACTTTTGATTAATGGAGGGTAGTTATAACTGCGATAACTACCTATGTTGGTTGAATGACTCAACTTCCTAGTCGGCCACATACATTCATATTACTTAATCGACACATTGACCTAGTTGATGAGTCAACTAGACTCCTCCAATAGTGCTTATATATGGCTTCGAAATATTTTTTGTTGATATCTTCATCTTTTATCCTTACTTGATGGAAACTCAACCTCAAGTCTAACTTCAAAAATATTTTTTCTTCCTTTAGCTGATCAAACAGATCATCAATTTTGGGTAGAAGGTATTTATTCCTCATAACGAATTTGATTCAATTGTCTGAAATCAATACACAACCTCAAGGTTACATCTTTGTTCTTTACAAGTGTATTGGTCCTCCCCAAGGATAGAAACTTAGGCATATATAACCCTTCTTCATCAATTCTTATGATTGCATTTACAACACTTTCTACATCAGTGTACTCATTCTATATGGAGTCTTATAAATTGGGGTAGCTCCAAGCATCAAATTGATAGAAAAATCAATATCTCTTTTTGGTGGGAGTCCAAGTACATCTTCAAACACATCCACAATATATTGTAATACTAGAAAACTCATAAGACTTGGGCCTTTTGTCTTTTGTTGGCTCTTCTACATGGGTTACATACAATTGACACCCTTTTCTGAAGCACTCCTTTAATTATTATGTTGTGATATGCCTTATGGATATAGGTTTTGGAATGTATTTCACTACCATTTGATTTCCTTCCTCGTCAAGAGGAGTGAAGGTGTTGTTATGACAATCTAGACCAAAATAGTGTTAATCTAACCATTCCATTCCAATGAGATCATAAGATCCAAGTGGAAATATGTTCATATCTACAAAATTATGGATTCCATTAATCTCTGATGGAAAACCTTCACCATCTCATTGATTTTCCTTTTTGTTTTAGTAGCTATTTGAACCAACCATGGATTATCATATTTACTCTGCTTAAGAAGAATTCTACCAACAAGCTTATGAGGAATAGAACTATGAATTCTCCCTAGATCAATTAAAATTGAAATAGATTGCTATGCAATTTTTCCTTTAGTTTCAATTATATTTGATTGGTGGTCTACTTGATGATCATCCAATGCAACATAATATGAAGGAATGTTCCATGTGAAATTGTTCACTATAGTAGCTTCTTGGATGTTGTGAACAATCTTCACTATTTTTTCACAACATAAAAAATCGTTATACATATGTTCCCATTCACATCTCCAACATTTAATTGGATGGATTTCCCTTTTCCCCGAAGACTCAACCATATTTGATCCACTTTGAGCTGATTGATTCTACTAAAAAGTGTTGGAACTATTTTAAAAGAAAGGAGGTTTGAAACCCTTCTTCTAGTTGACACTAATTTGATGTTATACCAAGTTTAATATGAAAATATTGTTGGAGGACTTCACTTATACTGAGACTTTGTCTTCTTGTGTATGGTTTTCTTATCGTCATAGGTCCTAACTCATTGATGTATATCATTTCCACATTATTTGTCAATTGTAGGGCTCCCATACTAGCCTTTACATATTGCAAATATTTATTCCAAAACAAAAACTAACACATATGCTTCCACTTCTATATCTTATCAATATTCACACCTAAACTTAGATAAGGTTAGCATCCCATCGACCCGATGTTTCATTGGATCTATAACCTTAGGAACTGTCATAGTTTCTTCTTCTTGCACACCTAATCGATCTTCATAACTTGAATCAGGTAGGGTTGCATCCTATTGACTCAATGATCCACTGCTTCTTCTTTTGTTATTGATTGACAATGGTTTGAAATATATCTTAATTTATATCTTATTTGTTGTCTCTTATCTCTTTTTGTTTTCTACAAGTTGAATCAGGGTTTATAGTCCTTCATTCTTTGTTCTGATCTTTTTTCTTTCTTTCTTCTTCCAATGAATTTTCTCTTTGTCCCTCATTCATTACTTTCTTACCTATGTTCCTCAACATACTTGCTTCTTTCATTGCTTTTATTTTGTCTTTTAAAAATGTCTAGACTAGGGATTCCTTCTTATAGAGGCATTTCATGAGTAGCTACCCCCCATTGTTGTCCCTGAACCTACTCTAAGTCAATGAGGGTGGACATAGAAGTCATGCTCATGTTTATCTTTCTTAATTTTGTAGGAAGTATTCCCACTCTTATTGCTTCCTTTTCTAGCCTATACACAATGGTGTTTGTAGGGGAGGTATTTATTCTATGATGTGACCAACTCCTTTGTAAATGAGGAACTAGTGTAGTAAACGTGGTAAGTAGAAAAACAAACCATTGTGTATGTTAGTGAAGAATATCATTTTCACGCTTTCTCAGGATTTGCATTCTTCTATTGCTTTTTCTTCACATAATTCATTTATGATATTTTCAACCCACTTGTACAAGTTTGTGATGTCCTCATTAAGTATCTTTTGCATCAATTTTTCATCTTCTGTTGAACTAGTAATGTGATGATATTTTTTATTAACCTCTTTATCTCCACAGTTACCAAGTCTAAAAACTTCTGATGGGTTTTTGTAAAAAATTATGCTCTAACCTATGCAAGGGTTAGGTGACTTATTCTAGTGTAATTATTTAGACAATTTTCCAATTTCCTCTCCCACCAATCATTTATCTCCTTCTCAATTTCCATCTATGCATGCATGAGCTTATTATATAATATATCTATCCCAGATCCGTACTACTAGCATCAAAACCCATGTTGTAATTTGAGGGATTACATAGTCATGTTAGTTACCGATAGTGCAACAATAAACTATAATATAAAATCAATATTATACAAAGCATACACATATACAAGGAGGAGAAAGAGAGAGGATAAGTAACTATAGAGCCAAAAATAAGTAGTCTTTTATTGATCACTGATAATATCTTCTTCTATATATGTTTTACAATGATATATTCATACATATTTATACTCTTGATCAAATGGAGGGTTGTTATAACTGCCATAACTACTTATATCGATTAACTGAATCAACTTCCTAGTTGGCTACTTACATTCACATTACTTAGTTGACACATAGGCTTGGTTGACTAGTCAAATAGACTCCAACAATTGCCTAGAATTAGAGGTGAGGATGATTATATTTTTTTCATTGGTTATTATCTCCTCTTACTTGAGGGCCTATAAGAGATAATTATTATTAGTTTGACATAAATAACAAAAAGTTATCAATATTGAGCTCGATCAGACTATTCAATGGCTTTAAAACAAACCTTTTGATAAAATTATATAGGCCAAGGTCGTCGAGATTTGATAGCTTCTACAAGTTGACAAAGATCATCATGCTTGAGGTACTTAACCGAGAGAACTATTCCATTGCTTACAGTTGGGGATTGACAAAAAATGATTTTTTATCATCCCTTTCCTCCAAGTAATCCGATGAAAAGATATACGAGTCTCTAATGTGAGGCTTGCCAAGCAAGAGGATATTTAGGGGGAGTTTGTCTCCCATTATAGAATTTTGTTCTAATCTCAAGGCCTAATATAAGAACATAGGGTAGCCATGTAGACATGTCTTGACTTAATATTTCATGGTCTTTTGAGGTTGAAACAAGGATGTGCAAACAATCTCTAGTTTAGAATGAGATTACAATTGATCTAATGCAGATGGTCACGGACAAGTCACCTGGATTGAATAGTTTCTTGTGCAAATTTGATAAGTCTACATAGGATTTTATTTGTGCATTAAACCTGCTACAAGTGTACAATGAAGTCATTAAAAAGGAAACATTGGGGGCCAACATCATCAAATTAATTATTCGATTCGTACCTAATCCTAGGAATCTAATATTATTACTAATTGGAGATTGATTAACCTTTTAAATTTTTCTTACAAGTTTCTAGATAAGGCCTCGACCATGCAAATTAAACATATTTCACCCAAGATTATTTGTTTAGAATAAGTAGGCTTCATCATATTTTATTTTATTTAGGTTTGGTAAGTCATGGAGAAGTGCAAGTGCTTCTTCTCTTAATTAAAATTGACTTTGAGAAGGCTTATGACAAAGTTTAGTGGCATTTTATATTGCCCTTGCTCAAGGCACTGTGTTTGACCACATGTCGTTAGAGGATTCAACCTACTTATTTATTAACGTAGCCAAATTAGAATAAGTGGGCCTTTTAGGTGCATCTAACAAGGGTCCTCTCTATCTCAAATCATAGACATCATGGTAGTTGAGGCCTTGGGCTATATAATTTGTTAATTAGTGGGATAGGCATAATTAGAGGCATCTGCCTCCACTGAACAAGGAATGAGACAACTTAGTAAGGGGAATTTTGTAGGAAATTCATTTTTCACCATCTTAGAGGAATCAAAATCCATGAAGAATATTATGGGTTGCCTTCTGATTTTTTATAATGCTTATGGAAAGTAGAATTAATGGGACAATGCATAATGTCAGAGGTAAAGTCCTCATGATCTCCCTTCTTGGTTAATTGAGTAGGGTTGATCTTAGATCCAACCATGATACTTTTTTATGCTTTAGGTATTCTTTTCACTCCTCATACCTCTCTTAGGGATATTTGGGACATGGTTATAAAATGAGTGAAAATGAAAATTGAGAAATGTCTAACCAAGCCTTTGGCTCTTACTATTAATTTCCATAATTATATTAATATTTTTCAGCCATCCATGTCTATTTATTTTCATGTTGGGCATCATTTGCCCATCTCTATTAGTATATTGAGATATCTCATCATAGTTTCCTTGATGGAAATATTGAGAGAGGTAAGGGTTTCCATTGAGTTAAGTAAAACCTTAGTTTCACTTCTAGAGATTGGGGGATATGGGAATCATCAAAACCCATACTCAGGCATGAGCCTTATGTGATAAATAGGTTATTAGGGAAATGAAAGGTAATGGAACTTGGGAAGTTCTTATATGAAGCTACATTTTCCAAGGAGACCCCTAGGTAAAAATTTATGGACATGCTTGAACTTTCTAACCCTCATTGTTACCCTAGTTAGTATCAACACGAAAGGGATTTTTTTCCAAGATCATCTATAAGGTATAGATTTCTATGAATCCCTATATGTGTTAGAATGACAAAGATTCAAGTTTAACTTGTCTTGCAATGACCAATCCTTATGGTGGTCCACATCCTGCTTCGAGAAGGTAACATATTAACAGAGGTTACATGGTTCTTCACCCTAATATTTTTAAGAGAGAAATCAACATAGTTAAAGACATTGATCTTTCATACCATCTACACAAATTGGATACTTGAGAGGGGATTGAGGACAAGTTTAGGTTTGTCAATCTAAACATATTATTTTTTAAACAAATCAAGAATCCTCTCTTTGTGAGGCTAGGCCTTTGGCCTCCTAAATCCTAGAAAAAAGATTGGAATTGGAACAAAGTAACGGCTTATAAAATGCACAATCCAACTAATGACTATAGGTTGATCTACCATAAACCTATGTTGGATTCTAAATTTCTTAATATTTAGATACTCAAATCCAAATAATTGACTTGGTTCTTTTTTCTATGTAGTGTTTAAAAGTATTTAGTCAAGCCCAAGAAGGCATTTCTTATCTAATCCTTTGTTCTTGGGGGTTTAGTTTTCAACAATATACTCGTCTACCATGGCATGACCCAAATTTCAAGTGCTTGGTCACCTAAAAATTATAAAACACACATGTTCTAGTTATTTTCTATGTTAAGTCATCCTAGAATTGGATCACTAAATTATATAGCCAATTCCTCCCTGCTCCCATATCTTGGAAGGACACTCTACTAGGGGAAAATTTGTCTCAAGTCATAGAATTTCATGCATATTGGTAACTTGTTAGGATTGAGGTGTTGTTTCTCATATGGAAAACTGTAATGAGTCTATGTACAACTATGTTAAAACTAGAAGTGCTTTTATTAAACCTACTAAGTGATTTTTTTGGCTTGACAATTCTCTAATATGTGCCCAATTTTATATCCAAATTACTATTTGGGTGAAAATGGTGGATTTGGATATGATGCATATGATCCAATTATTGAATTATCAAAGATGATTTCCTTACACCATAAGCAAGGATCCTCCAACTACTTATTTTTAATCTCTCTCAATTCATTTCAGATAATCACAACATCTAAAGGTAGATCAAGGCATAAAATGGGATATGATGTTCATGAAAAGTGAGATAATTTTAACAACTAAGCTAATATCCCCCAACATGACCCTAAATGACAAGTTCTAAAACCCACCCTTGCTATCTTATAAAATAAAAACTACTCAAAGAATCTAAATGCATTAATGAAGTTGGGGGCCCACTATTCTAGTTATTGAGTTGACTAATAATGGCCAGGGGCCCACTCATAATGACAAAGATGACCCTCTTCTAAAGCAAGACTCATCCTTGCAACTACCTAATTGACCATCTTGATCATGTGCGATCCTTGATTTTGGTTCCTAAAGGGGAATTTTTTTATTAGTTTTATGGATTTGTGTCAAGTGGATTAGGGATGTGTGATTTATTGTGTGACCAAGTGGTGTTTTTTGATAGGTAGTATGCTTATGAGAAATTTCCACAATTTGAAGGGATTTAGAATAATACTCTCTAGGATGTGGTCATTGGTGAATTGTTTTTGCAAACAATGCCCAAAATGTATATAACACACCCCAGACTCACTTCTGGGCATATGTCACGAAAATATGACTTTTGTCAAATACTAAAATTTTCAAATTTTACTTTTAACTCACTCATTAAATCTCTGATACCATTAATTAATTACATACAACCTTCCTGAAGGCTCATATAATTTAACAATAATCTTTGATACCCTTTAATATCATACCAAGACCCCTGTTTAGGATTCTAATACCAACAACATTAATATGCCATGCATATGAAATAGTTATGTAGTTCTAACAACATACAATTCCATGCATAATTATAGACAATTTAAGCATAACACAATTAAATACAAATAAATACACATCATCATAAAGCATATAACATAACAATTATCCTTTTATGAAATCACCAATTGGATGCATACCTTAGATGTTCCTCCCAACCATAGACTTTTTTGTTCTAACACTCTCAACAACATGTCACCCTCGAGCTGGGGCTATGACTTTGTAATGTTCTTGACTTGGCTAGTCTAGGAAACTCTGCTAATGTGTGTGTATGGTTAATTTTTTACAACATATATATTGCACATACAGTTGGTAAACGAGACAAAAGACTATAAATCATATATTATGATATCATCAGAGTAAAATGCCCAATGCGTATGAAAATAAAATAAATCACTCGGCTAGATCAATGGAAAAAAGATCTTAGTTAGAATACATTAAAAAAACTAAAATGACAATACCCGATGATAGATGAACACCACGGGATCAATGGATGATCTGTAATCTATGGAAGCTCAAGCGGTAACTACTGCAAGTTCGGAAAGTTTTCCCTGGTGGTTAGATATCTCAGACCAGCTCATAAACTATGCCAAATAGTGCACCATGTTGTCCCTCTCAGTCCTGGTGACTGAACGACCCCTCTGCTAGTGTGTCTGGACCCCGGATGGATCCCCCTATGGGAATGTGCTCCTCTACTACTGGAAAACTGTGTCCTAGTGATTCCACTATCAGAATTGGCTGAGATGTATCTCAAACTGAATGCCCTAGCCTATTGTGAAATGGGTCGAAAGGTTTTCCCTGGATCTGATTTGATGATCGCTCGAGAACCCCGGATGTGTCCTCCCTAAGTGTTGCACACCCAATGTCCGAAAAATGCGTCCTTGATGATTCCCCCTTCGAAAATTGATGAGAAACTAGGAAAAAGATGCATATGCCCTACCTCTCAAATGGGTCAGAGGGGAATCTATGAAATCTCCCTAAATGGGACAAGTCGATCCACTAAACCTCCTCGGAAGTTGCACCCTCTCCCTACACAAGTGCACCCCTGCTGTTGAATCTTGTAGAATTGATGTTGAAGACTGATGGAAGACCCGTGTGATCTCCCCGATGACTAAGTTGTGTCTCTCAACCTCGTAATCAGCCATTGGTGTATTCCTCCTGAAATTCACTGAGCTCCCTCTCCCGAGATGCGCCTTTCTCCTTAATGACAAGTCAAAATCTTCATAGTCCCGAATTAGTTCATTGTACCTTCTTTTATAGTTGCTCGAAACCCTAATTCGATGTTGAATTCTAATTTTATCTCATTTGTTCTATTTTTAGCTTAAGTTGGGTTAAAATCTCTTTTATCCACTTTTAGATCAATGTCACTTTCCGATTATAACACCTTTGACTAGGATGACCTCTAGTAACCCTATTTACCCCTTTATAGCCCTGTCTATAGTCTAATGGGGCTATTTAGACCATTAATAATCCTCTCTGGAACTCCTATTTGGAAGGGGACATTACAATCCTCCCTTCTGAAATTGCTTGTTCTCAAGCAAACCAACCCAGAGTGCTACAACACCTGCTCGCTCTCCCAAGTAGAATCCTCTACTGGAATCCCTTCCCATCTAATAAAACACTCTCTGATGACCCTTTTCCTCATTTTCCACTCTCAGAACACCAGTACCTCCTCTGAAACCAAATCCAACTGTCCCTCCTCATCCAATGGGGGAAGCTCCTCTTATGTGTCGATGAATTATCCCACTTCCTTCTTGAGGCAAGATATGTGGAACACGTTATGAATCTTGCTCCCATATGGAAGATCTAGCTCATAGGAAACCTCTCCTACCTTGCACACGATCCTGTAAGCTCCATAAAATATGGGCTCAAGATTCTTGGCCCCACTATTATTTAGAGATGATTGTCTGTAAGGTTGGAGCCTCAAGAAAACCAAATCCACAACCTCAAAGTTGCACTCTATCCTATGCTTGTCCGCAGTCATCTTCTGTCGATTCTGTGTTGTCTGCAGGTTCTCTTTTAGCAATTTGAGAATATCCCGACTCTATGTGGTCCAGTCCTTGGCCTTGGGAGCTCTGCTCTCCCCGAAAACCAAGTCTATCAAAGTGGGAGCATCATACCCATATAATGGTTGGATGGGTATCATACCAGTGGAAAGTGGTGTTGTAACAATGCTCTCCTAAATGCAGCCACCTGACCCATGTTCGATGTTGTCCACCCACATAGTTCCTCAAATACCCTTCAACCCACTTGTTGACGATCTTTGTCTGCCCATATGTTTGAGGGTGATATTTGTTGTTGGGTGTCAACTCGGTCCCCACCAATCTAAACAAATCCCTCCAGAATGTCCCAATAAACCAACTGTCCCTGTCGCTGATGACGTTCCTCGAAAACCCATGAAGTTTGAAGACCTCTCTGAAGAATAACTCGGATACCTAAACTGCATTGTACTATGTTGGTATGGCATAGAATTGAGAAAACTTGGTCAATCTGTCGACCACTACATAGATGCAGTCCTTACCCTAGACCTTGGGTAGGCCTGTGATGAAGTCCATTGATATGCTCTCCCATTTTTGCTCTCGAATGGGAAGTGGTTGAAGTAGCCCCGCTGGAAGCATATGCTTTGGCTTGTTCTTCTAGCAAGTCACACACTCACTGATGTATCACATAATGTCACATTTGAGGCCCTTCCATGAGAACCTCTCTATGATCTACCTATAGGTTTTGAAAAACCCTTGATGGCCTGCTAGTGGTGAATCATGAACTGTTGCAAGGATCTTCTTCTTGAGCCTTGAATCTGATACCAAGTAGACTCTGTCCTTGTAGAATATGACATCGTTAATGACCATGTACATGTCATCCTGAATCTATCCATCCATAATCTCTCAAGTGAATTGGTTCCTGGAATATTCCACTAGCAATTGGGATTGCAATCCGCTGAAATCTCCATCAAAGAACATGTCGTGGGTCTCCTATATAGCGCATCGTCCATGATGTTCTTCTTCCCCTTGACGTACTCTATGTTGAAGTTGAATGCACGTACCTTCGTTACCCATTTATGTTGGTGCTCACTGAAGTCCTTCTGCTCAAGGAAATACTTCAAGTTGTTGTGATCTGTTTTGACCATGAACTTGCTTCCCACCAAATATTGTCTGAATTTGGTCAAGGCATGCATGATTGCCAAAATCTCCTTGTCATAGATGGAGTACAACCTCTCAAGTTGACTGATATTCCTACTCTCAAATACAGTGGGGTATCCTCCCTGCATCAAAACAACCCCGATGCCCTCACCAGATGCATCACACTCTAATACAAATGGCAGAGTGAAGTCTGGTAATGCTAACACTGGGCATGTGCCCATGAATTCCTTCACGTGATCAAAGGATTTTTGTGACTCATCGGTCCAGATGAAATCCCCATGCTTGGTGAGATCTATTAGTGGTGCTCCAAGCTGAGAAAAACCCCTGAAAAAACCACCTGTAATAACTGCATAACCTGAAGAAGCTCCTCAACTCTATCACATTCCTGGTCGTTGGCCAATCTAGAATGGCCTTGATTTTCTCCTGGTGTACCTGTACCCCCTATGCACTAATGATGTGGCCCAATTAAATTATCTATGTCATGCCAAACTCACATTTGGAATCTTTTGCGTATAGTGATTGCCCCTACATGATGGTCAATACCTCATACAAGTGCCTCATATTCTCCTACCATGTCTTGTTGTAGACCAAGATGTCGTCGAAGAAAACCAAGACTGATTTCCTCAATTGATCTCTAGATATGCGGTTCATGCAAGACTGAAATGTAGTTGGTGCATTGGTTAGCCCAAATGGCATAACCAAAAACTCGAAATGTCCAAAGTGACACCGAAATTCCATCTTCTCTATGTCCTGCTCTCAGATGTTGATCTGATGATACCCAGAGTGTAGATCAATCTTCGAGAAGAAAAATGCCCTATTCAGTTCATCCATCAACTCGTCAATGGGAGGGATAGGATATCGGTTCTTTATGGTTTTCTTATTCAAGGCCCAATAATCAATGCACATCCTCATGGTACCATCCTTCTTCAGAACTAAGACAATTGAAGAAGTGAATGGAATGTTGCTAGGTTGGATGTGTCCCATTTCTAGGACTTCCTTAATTGCTTTCTCTATCTCATCCTTGAACCTCCTCAGATGACGATAGGGTGGTGTGATCATATGTTTGCCCCCCTCCTCCAACTCAATGGTGTGTTCAAACCCCCTGTCAGGTGGTCTTCCTGGTGGTATCGACCCAAACACCTGTTGATGTCATCCCAACAAGTTTATGATCTCTGTTTGATACTGTTGTCGACCCTATGAATCCTTTCACGTAGTGATCAAGCACTCTACAACATATGATACCTACCCATGTCTGAATATCCTCTCCATCTCCTTGGACGAAACTATCATGGGTGCTCTTGTTGACATGCCTCTCAGGACAACTCTCTTCCGTTCACCGTCTCTGAACTCCATCTCCAAGGTTTGGTAATTGGTGGTGATTTTACCCAAGGTGATCATCCACTGGACTCCCAATACCACATTTGTGTTAGTGTAATATTCCAAATATAAAATAGTATGCAGAACATAAATAATTAGCTAGAAATGGCAAATAAACAATGATATAACCAGAGTAATACCACAATAATACCAACATTATACCATAATAATACCAGAAAGAGCAATTTGATTACTGAGAGCAATCTTCACTTGCCTCTTAGAGGGGGAAACCTCCAACAAAGCAGAGCTCTATTACAACAATATCCAAGACAAAACTTCTCATATCCTCTACTCCTATTTGTACTAAATATGTCTATCCAAAAGAACAATCTAGAGGAAGATCCTTCTAGAAGAGAAAGCTTCTATTAGGTCTTCTTACATTTGACTTATTCTTCCTTATTGCTAGGCATTATTAATATTGAACTTTATTACATGGAAATATATTATTCTACATACATGAGGGGTTAGGTCACTAACATGTCCTCCCCCTTAAAAACAACCTTGTCCTCAAGGATTGAGATGAGGAAATTGATGCAGAATGGTAGCTAGTTCCCAAGTGGCATCTGTTGGATTTGTATCTTTCCACTGGACTAACACTTCCTTGATGGTGCATTGATGCAAATGACGCTCACGCTGGTCCAAAAATGCTTGTGGCTATAGCCAAATGGAGCCTTCTTTGTCCAACTTCAGAAGGTTGGTTTGAGTTTGGCACTTAGTTCCAATCACCTTATTTAGGCAGGAAACATTAAAAACAAGATGGAGCTTAGAGTGACTGGGCAAAGCTAACTGATAGGCCACCTGTCCCACACACTTGAGAATGATATAAGGAAAATAAAATTTGGGTGCCAGTTTCTGACAATGGTCATCCTTGAGGGAATTTTGCTTATAAGGTTGCAGTCGAAGAAACACCTGGTTTCCTTCTGCAAGTTGACGTTCAGAGCGACCTTGATCTTCCAGTTGCTTCATATGATTTTGGGCCATGACCAAATTCTCCTTGAGGGTACGGAGAATACCCTCTCGAATTGTAAGCGTTTGGGCAACCTCTTGGACCTTCGAGACACCTGGCAAGTATGAGAGAATAGAAGGTAGATTTTGTCCATATACCACTTCAAAAGGAGCCATGCAGGTAGTTGTATGGTAAGAAATGTTGTACCACCATTTAGTTAGTGGTAACCCCACTGATTTTGTTGTTCCGATGAAAAACACCTTAAATATGTTTCCAAACACTTGTTGACAACTTTAGTTTGACCATCAGTCTAGGGATTATAAGTTGTGTTGAGATGCAATTGGGCACCTTGTAGCTTGAACAATTCTTGCCAAAAATTACTGGTGAAAGTTGGGTCGCGATCAGAAACAATAGAATGAGGCATGCCATGAAGCTTGAAGACCTGATCCATGAAAAGTTGAGCCACATTGGAGGTTGTAAATGGGTGTTGAAGAGCACAGAAATGAGCATACTTGGAAAGAAGATCAACTACAAACATGATGCCCGATTTATTGCCTGATTTAGGTAAGCCTACAATAAAATCCATAGAGATATCCCTCTAAATAACATGTGGAATTGGAAGCTATTGTAGTGTGCCAGGATATTTGACTGTTTCTCCTTTGTTGCATTGAAAAAGATCACATTCTACTACAAAATTGTGAACGTCCTGGTACATACCATCCCAGAAAAAAGAATGTTTGACCTAGTTATAGATTTTGGTAAACCCCGAGTGCTCAGCGGTTGGTGTAGCATGAAGCTCAGAAAGTACTGTGGATTTAAGTTTTGACTGTTTAATTAAATACAAATGGCCTTTCTATCGAAGCTCACCATTGTGCCAAGAGTACCCTAGGGAAACTGGAGAATTGGCTTGCAATTGTTGTATTAGATGAAAATTTTTGGGATCGTGTAGCCATTCCTGGAAAACAACTTGGAGTCAATTTGGTACAATGAAGGAGAGAGTAAAAAGGGACCCTTCATCTTCATATTTTCTAGAAAATGCATCAACAACCACATTGTATTTTCCTTTCTTTTAAATGATCTCATAATCATATCCAATGAGCTTAGTCACCCATTTTTGTTTCTCTAGGGAGGAAAGGCGTTGTTCCAGAAAATACTCGAGGATTTTATGATCAATCTTAATTTGGAAGCATTTCCCCAATAGATAAGGGCACCAAAGATCCACGACATGCAGAATAGCAAACATTTCCTTTTCATAGATTGATTTGCCCAAATTTCTCTCTGACAGTTATTTGTTGGTAAAGGCCAAAGGCCGACCCTCTTGCATAAGGACTGCTCCAATGCCTTTCTCGGAAGCATCACATTCTAGGACAAAGGTCTTTGTGAAATCAGAAAGGGCCATGACTAGAGTGGTGGACATGGCCATCTTCAAGGTTTGAAAGGCCTGAGCAGTTGCGAGATTCCAAGTGAAAGAATAATTTTTAAGGAGAGGAGTGAGAGGTGCCACAATCTTTCCATAATTCTTAACAAACTTGCAATAATAACTTGTTAAACTGAGAAATCCACACAAGCTTTTGAGAGTCTTTGGGTGAGTCCAATCTTGCATAGCTTCAATCTTTTTAGGATCCACCCTGACACTAACCTTGCCAACAAGATGACCCAAGTACTCGACTTCCGAGGATCCAAAAGCACATTTAGATTGTTTGAGTAAAAGTTGGTGTTGAGAGAGTAGATGTAGAATTCGATCCACATGAGCAAGATGGGTTGTCCAGGTTTTACTATAGGTGAGGATATCATCAAAGAAAACTAAGACAAAATGACGGAGAAAAGGACGAAAGACATGATTCATGAGGTTTTGGAAAGTGGAGGAAGCATTTCACAAGCCAAAGGGCATGACCAAAAACTCACAGTGGCCCTCATGAGTTTGAAATGCAGTCTTAGGAATGTCTACCTCATTCATACGTATCTAGTGGTAGCCCGAACAAAGATCAATTTTAGTAAAGACATGGGCACCACTCAATTCATCCAAGAGGTCATCACTGACATGAATGGGAAATTTTTCTTTAATGGTGAGTTTGTTGAGGGCGTGGAAGTCAAGACACATGTGCCAAGAACCTTATTTCTTAAGGAACATGACCACAAGAGAAGAGTAGGGGCTCGTACTAGGGCGGATAACACCTGTGTTGAGCAATTCTTGAACAATTTTCTCAATTTCATTATTTTGGGAAAAGAGATGATGATAGGGATGAATATTGGGAGGAAGGATGTCGGGGACAAGGGGAATGAAATGATCATGAACACCACGGGAAGGAGGGATTCCTTGGGGAGTAGAAAAAAACACTTTATGTTTAGAGAGGATGGATTGGAGGTCCTGTGACACATAGGGTGTCTCAGTGGCTTGAATGACATGGAGTTGTGCAATAATGCCAGAATGACATTTTTTTAGAAGCTTTTCCATGCGATGGTAACTGATGATCTCCGGGGAACTGACAGTGATGCCTTGGAACTTATATTGTTGGCCCTCCTAGTTGAATTGCATGGTTAATTACTTAAAATCCATGAGAATGAGACCCAAATTCCTTATCCATTATGCACCCAACACAATGTCACAAATGACCATGTCGATAGAAAATATATGAGATTTCATGTGGTACTGACCAATTTGGAGACACATTTTCACAACACCCTCCACATTTCATGGACCCGCCATTGGCAATCATGATTTGAAAATTATTGACGACATGGATATAACAATTAGTTTCTTGGGAAATGCGACGATGAATAAAATTATGGGTGCTTCCACTCTCAACAAGAATGATGACCTTCCTATTCTTAATGTAACCAATTAGCTTGTGGGTTTGGAGAGCAGAGAATCCAGTGAGAGAATTTAGGGAAATGATCGGTTCAACTTCAGGAGGGTCAGAGGGAGGGGTCATGTCAGTGGGTTCAAGTGACATTGGCACAAGGGGAGCCTCAACATCGTCTTCCGAAACATCCTCTGAGATGGCCATAAAAATATTTTGTTCCTTACACTTGTGCCCGGGAAAATATTTGTCATCACAATTATAACAAAGGCCTTTGAGTTGGCGTTCAACCATTTTTTCCCTGGTCAATTTCTGGATCTTTAGTGGAGTAGAAGGAGTGGGAGTGACTGGTTTAGTGCGAGGAATAAAGGAGACAACCTATTGTGATTCCTTATCTCTTTTAGTAGCGTCCACCCAACTCCGAGGCCGAGCCATGAGAACATGGGCATGAATATCATCCTTGAGGCCACTAATAAAACATTCTCGAAAAAAAAAAAAAAACAGATATGCCCTCTATACGAAAATCGAATCGCTCAAAAGCGGCTATAAAGTCTTCCATTGTGCCATATTCTTTCAACTTTGTCAAACGACTTAAGTGGTTGGTGCCAGTTTCAAAGAGTTCATAAAGCTCTGCCACAAAGTGTGTCCAAGACACATACCCTTGGTGACCATTTTTTCTCCATTTCCACCATTGCCAACGTTCTTGATTTAGATGGAGAACACCATACCGGAGTTTTTCCAATTCATATGTAATGCCATACAAAGAGAAATAATGTTCCATTTGAGTTACCTAGCCAGTGGGATCGGAGCCATCAAATTTTGTCACATCTAGACACAGAAGGCATAGGTCATGCTGAAAGTGATGGGGCTGAAAATTCTAGGAATGAGAGGAATTTTCACCTTCGGTTTGCAAAGGTGGGTCAGATGAGGGAAGATCTAGAGGGATATGCAACTTTGCGCAGATAATCATAGTGAAGGAGACAAAATGGGTATTGAATGATTCAAGCTTGGTAGAGAGGTCTTGTTTGAGGTCCTCCATTTTGGCATCGATGGAGGAATGCATGTTTTTATTGATGGTAGAAATATTGACACTGATATGCCTCACTTCTTGTTGGGTTTTTGTGAAATTAGAGTGCAAGGAATTGAAGCGACCTTCCAAGTCTTGGATATGGGCATGGGCCATGATGAAGAGGGAACACGAAAAGGGGAGGGTGGGACCACGTAGAAAATGGGTTATGGGTGAAGCGTATCACAATGATTAGGGCGAAGAGTGGAATCCAATGGGGTAAATTCCAAATAAGGGTGTTGGAAGGGGGTCGGGTCCACGAGAAAAAAAAAATTGTTGAAAAATTATAGGTATGACTATGATAAGGGTGAAGAGAGGAATCCAATGGGATAGGTCTCAAATAATGGTGCCAACAAGATCCAGACTCTGATCTGAAGAATGCTTCAGTGACAAAATCCCCAAATGCTTAATAGGAAGAAACGTGTAGTAATTTTGCAACCCGAATGGATGAGACACAGTTGTGCAGAAATAGATCTTGTCTATTCTGTTTTTGTTTTCGTGCCAAGGGTTAGGGTATGAAAGGGTTCTACAGATAAGGGTTTTCCCTGTGCTATAACTCTCTGATATAGGTGTGGGTTCCAACAGTATTACTTGGCCCAAATTCTCAGGGCACCAACTAAGGAGGCTAGACCGTGCCCTTAGTCGTACTACCTGACTACCCCAGTACTAGAGAGTATCTTCCCGAGTGTTGTTCTCGGTGGAATTATAGCATTCAGGAAGCCAATAAATTTATCTATTGAGGGCTTCAAGAGATCTTTGTCGATCCCTATACATTTTCTTTCTGATGTGATACCACTCGAAGGGGTACCAAAAAGGGTTACAAGGGTGGCCAACAGATGCACGCTTAAGTACCACTTGTATTTCCTGCGTGTATGAATCCCCGACCACGGGTTTATGCACATAACAATAGATCTCTATATCTTTAAGATGCCGGAATACGTCTCTACCTTGAAAAAAAATTTAACCCACAAATTTCTGCCGAGGAAGGGGCTCTGATACCACTTGTAATATTCCAAATATAAAATAGTATGTAGAACAAAAATAATTAGCTAGAAATGGCAGATAAACAATGATATAACCAAAGAAATACCACAATAATACCATAATAACACCAGAAATAACACTTTGATTAGTGAGAGCAATGTTCACTTGGCTCTTTGAGGGGGAAACCTCCAACAGAGAAGAGCTCTATTACAATAATATCCAAGACAAAACTTCTCATACCCTTTATTCCTATTTATACTAAATATGCCTATCCAAAGAAAAATCTAGAGGAAGATCCTTCTAGAAGCAGAAGCTTCTATTAGGTCTTATTACATTTGACTTATTCTTCCTTATTGCTAGGCCTTATTAATATTGACCTTTATTACATGGAAATATATTATTCTACCTACGTGAGGGGTTAGGTCCCTAACAGTTAGATAGGTCAACCACATAAAATACGCCTCTCATTGTGTAGTTGCCTAAATTTATCTCCAAGTTCGGAACTCTGTCTATACACTCCAATATATGGCCATCTACTACTACAACATCAAACCCCTCAAACTCCTTTGTTCGAAGTGCCTGTCTCGATACCAATGAAGCATCAATGAAGTTGTGGGTGGCCCCACCATCTATCAGGGCGATTGCATGTTGTCCATGAATAGTCCCTCTGATCTGGAGGGTATCATACATGGGAACACCAGAAAGGGTCACTATGACTCCTCCCTTTGATGGTTTCCATCTGTTATCCTGCTCAAGAGGCTGTGGAACTACCAGTGGGTGGAATCATGCTGGTGTCGGTGGTCTACGGGGAGGTTTCTCCTCTGCCTGTGTTGACTCCTCCTCTGAGCTAGTGGATACATTATCATGCTCCTCCTCCTTACTGTCCACACTGTCTTCTACTTCCTCAATATAATGAATCTCTCTCTTTCCCATGCACATGTGGCCTCGGACCCAAGGGTCTCCGCAGCTGAAGCAAATCTTCTTCCGCATAAGCTCTCGCATCGTCTCATCATCCAACTTATCCTTACCCTTCCATTCTCTCTAGAATGGCTTCCTGTTGCAGTCCTTCTATGGTATGGAGGGTTTGGAAAAGGGTTTAGTATATGGAACTGAGTCTACCAAATCTCGAGTGTAGAAGATGGCATCCTGCAAGGTGTGAGGCCTGTATGACTTCACCCATCCTCTCAAGGGCTCTGTGAGTCCCTCTGTGAATAACATGTTCAGCCTGGGATCTGATATAGCTGTCACTGCCACTGATATCCACTGAAAATCCATGATGAATGCCTTTGATGTGCCAATTTGTCTCAACTGGGCTAGATCCCTGAAGTGGATCTCGAGATCCCTCCTGTCAAACCTGTCCATGAGTGTCTTTGTGAAATCCCTATAGGAGGTGATGTGAATGTGACCCGACGTCAGTAATCCATGATGATACCACTCATGTGCCTCACCTTCCAAGTGTAGGGTAGTGAAACTGATGGCCTATGTCTCGGTCATCTGGTTGAGCTTGTAGTATGTGTCTAGATTTTGTACCCAAGCTTTAGCGGTGCATTTGGACGATATGTCAAAAGAAGCTATGGTGAGTTTACCAAATTTCCAGATGAAATAAATGTTATGCCCTTGTTGCTGCTACTGTCCTCCTCTATGTGTCTCTCTGGGGCAGTTCCTAAGTCTGAGTGCACAATACTCGACCAGGGTCATGTCCTGATGGAAATCATGACCCAATGTTGCGTACTCCCTTCTGTACTCTACAATGTCCTTCGCCTAAGTGGGCGGCCTCTATGCCATCGACTATTGTGCTGTTGCTGGGGGTGCCCTCTGGAAACTGGGGAACAATGGCCTAGGAATCCTATTTGAAGAGGTGTATTTTTTAGTAGGAGACTGGGGTCTACTTCCTTCCCCTAAGTTCCCCTATGCTACATGTGGGACTTGTGTGCCCGGGGTGCCCACTATAGCCAATATATCATCCATCTACATTAAGGACTGAGTCATGGCCTGCTGATTGACTACTATATTGTCGAGTACCTGCATGAAGGCTACCTCTGGGTCCATGGGGGCCTTACCACTTCCCTCTGGTCTCTCATATCTTTCTCCTAACATCCTCTCTACCTCATGCTCAGCCTCACGATCTGCCCTTCTCTCTTCTTTCGTTTATGCCTCTTCATCTTCCTTTGAGATGGGAGGAAAAGGGGGGAAATCAGGTCTAGGTATTCCCTTCTTGCATCTATTGTAAGTGACATATTCATCACCTGCGTGCTAACGACCCCCTGGGTCCTCTGCTGCACTAATAATCTTTAGTCACAGGATGGTAGGAATAAATCTCTGATACCACTATAATGTTCCTGACTTGGCTAGTTTGGGAAACTCTGTGAATGTGTGTGTATGATTAATTGTTTACAACATATATATTTTTCATATAGATGGTAAATGAGACAAAAGACTATAAATCGTATATTATAATATCTCCGGAGTACAATGCCGAATGCAACTGAAAATAAAATAATCACTTGTCTAGATCAATGACAAAAGGATCTTAGCTGAAATATAATAAGCAAACTAAAATGATAATACCCAATGATAGCTGAACATTGCGGGATCAATGGATGATCTACAAGCTATGGCATCTCACGCAGTAACTTCTGCAAGTCCAGAAAGTTTTCCCTGGTGGCTAGATCTCTCGGATCGACCCGTAAACTATCCCAACTAGTGCGCCATGTTGTCCCTCTCAATCCTGGTGACTGACCGACCCCTCTGCTGGTGTATTTGGACCCCAGATGGATCCCCTTGGGGGAATGTGTTAAGAACCAAATATCAATATAACATAGAAAATCCTCAGAAAAAGTACTCAACGCCTTGAAAAAGAGAGAATTTCAGATAATAAGCCTCTTCGAGGGGGAAACCTCCTTTTACCCCACTTAAATGTTCAAGTACAAGATGA
>ML782698.1:795931-823323 GCA_009831015.1 Picea engelmannii
TAGATGTTAGGATTAGTCCTTCTAGTAGCCATAGCCATATTTTTACTTTCAACATTTCTTGCCACCTTAAATGCATTCTCCAATGATTTGGGTTCCCAAAGGCGAACCTCATGTTGAATGTTATCCTTTAAAGTTCCTATAAACACATCAATCAAGTGCTCATCTGGAATATTGGTTACCTTTATATTCAATCTTTGGAAGTTCTCAATGTGCTCGGTAACTGAACCCTTTTGCTTGAGATTTATCAATTGGCTAAAGATGGTATTGCTCCTTGTATCCTCAGGAGATGAATTTTGAACCCAACGTACCTTGATCCGTCTACTAAATATCCTCCAAGTCGTTCCTTTTGAAACATTGGAGAAAAAAATTTATAGCGAAAATTCCAAGGTGTCTCAGATGTAGCAGTGAAACCCCAAGACCTTGAGCTCTGATACCATATGTTAAGAACCAAATATCAATATAGCATATAAAATCCTCATAAAAAGTACTCAACGCCTTGAAAAAGAGATAATTTCAGATAATAAGCCTCTTCAAGGGGGCAACCTCCTTTTACCCACTTAAATGTTCAAGTACAAGATGATTCAAAATGAAAATGTCTCCTTGGTATATATAGGAGACTAGGAGGTATAATTACAACTAATGGCCTAAAGCAGACATAAATAAAATAACATTACTAATCTAATATGCCCCAATTACGGGGTAATGAGCCAATATTAGGGCTTAACAAAATGCACCCCTCTACTACTGGAAAAATGCGCCCTAGTGATTCCACCATCGGAATCAGCTGATATGTGTCTCAAAATGATCGTCTTTGCCTACTGTGAAATGGGTCGAAAGGGTTTCCCTGGATCTGATCTGATGATCGCTCGGGAACCTCGAATGTATCCTCCCCAAGTGTTGCACTCCCAATGTCTGGAAAATGCGTCCCTGATGATTCCCTTGTCAGAATCTAGTGAGAAACCAGGAAAAAGATGTGTATGGCCTACCTCTCAAATGGGTCGGAGGGGAATCTATGAACTCTCCCTGAATGGGACAAGTTGATCCACTAAACCTCCTTAGAATTTGCGCCCTGTCCCTACACAAGTGTGCCCCTGCTACTGAATCCTGTAGAACTGCTGTTGTAGACCGATGGAAGACCCGTTTGATCTCCCCGATGACTAGGGTGTGTCTCTCAACACCGAAATTAGCCACGAGTGTATTCCTCCAGGAATCCACTGAGATACCTCTTCTGAGATGCGTCTTTCTCCTCAATGACAAGTCAAAATCTTCATAATCCTAAATTAGGTCGTTGTACCTTCTCTTATAGCTTCCCAAAACCCCAATTCGTTGTTGAATTCTAATTTTAGCTCATTTGTTCTATTTTTAGCTCAAGTTGGCTTAAAATCGCTTTTAGCCACTTTTAGCTCAATGTCACTTTCCAATTATAACACCTTTGACTGGGATGACCTCTAGTAACCCTATTTACCCCTTTCTGGCCCTAGCTATAGTCTAACGAGGTTGTTTAGACCATTAATCCTCCTCTCTGGAGCTCCTATTTGGAAAGGGACATTACAAACTCCACCAAGGAAAAGGTTACCTAATCTAAATTTGGTCTAACAATCAACACAACAATGACTAGGCCAAGGTACCGACTCCAACAACAGTTGCAACCTATAGCCTCTCATTTCGCACAACCTGCACAACCCAAGGAAATGTACTCTTTTCTCTGCACCGCAGTCTCTCGAGCTATCCTACTTCCCCTTCAGGGCTCCAACACAGGCCGACTAGGAAGTCTAAGATATTTGTGGCTATAGGAACTCAAGCTACACTCAGGAGTCTCCAAGCACCCTCTAGGCCTCACACCCAAGGCAACCTAATATCAACAATTCTCCCTCCAGGTATCCAACCTTCCCCAAGGAAACCTAAGGAGAATTGTACAACCAAATCCACCTAGGATTCTCAGGGTTCGCAAGGTAACAAGGTCACAATGGCTCCTCAGTTCACACCCAACAAGGAATGATAAGAATCATGGAATGAATTAGAATGGATCATTTTTCCACTAAATCCAAACATTAGGTATGCAAGTTATCTTTTTGACAAGTGGCACTAAAAGAACTACTCACCCACCACTTGGGAACTCGTTCTCCCACTTGAGAACTTACGATAAAATCATAACTTAAGACTGAGGAATATATTATTGTATTCTCGGTCTTAAGCCCCTTTAACTTAGCCCATTTCCTTAATCCCTTAGCCCCTTTCCTTAAGCCCTTATCCCCCTTTCCCTCTCGTGGATTCTTATCAGCCCATACTCTCTATCAGACTTGGTCTGCAATAGTGATGTATTTTATTAATATAACAAAGTGTGATTACAATTTACATTGATAGGTTCACCGACCTTTTAGCATATAGTCAGATCGACCAAATATCACACATGAACTATGGCCTAAAAAATATATACATAGGCACTCTGGAAAAAAAACCATACTAGTTGACCAACCTATAATAATATATGTACATTTACAATCTGGGGATCAACCTAGGGTATTACAATGTACACCACTTCTTATATTAATAATTAAAGGAACCTTTTTTTTTTTTTTTTAACTCAAATAGATTGATTATATTTAATTAAGAAAGGTCTCAATTATACCCATACGAAAAAATTACATGTTATCACATAACTTCTATTCTATTACTGATCATAGGTCCCATAACATTACGAGGATGGTATGAATTTGATCTTATGTTGTTTTTAACAAACCTTCTTTCTCTACCATAGTTGCAAGAGTATTATCTTACAAACTAATTACATGGTAACAAAAAAATATAGTACATTTAAACTATATTTTGACTTATTATGATCTTTCTTTTTACCCCTCCTTATTGTTGAAAGGCACAACTATAGTGGATTGATATCCCAAAGGCCTTATTTCTTTCCACATCCCATTATTTGATTCCATTTTAGACTTGCTTCTCATGAGAGGGTCTAAAACAAATCAAGGCATGAGATTTTTCTTGGACAACACCTCTGGAGGAACAAATGGCCTATTGGGCTACATAATTTTAATGAAACATTGTCTTAGGGCTCTAAGTAAAAAAAGAATTTGACTATTTATTAACCTTTTCATCTTTATGGGGCATCTCATTTGGATCAAGGGTTTCTACTATTAGAACTTTCCTTAGAGGGAGTCCAGATAGATTATCTAATGGTCTTCATTTGGTTTATGGATTTTATTAATGGGATCGTCACTCCATTGGAGTGCCTCTTGATCTACTAGATCATTCAGTTGCTTTGTTTCCACTTGAAGATGAATATCCCCTTCCTCCCTTAAAATGGGAGGAGGTTGAGATTTTTCCTCCTTTTTAAGGAACCCTCTGTTGGCATGTTTTTATAGGAAGAGTGTGCTTGTCATTTATGGCAAGAACAACAACGACGATGGTGAACAGGAAAAGCATAAGATCAGGAGGAGAAGTGAACAATATGTAAAGATCAGAGCTCGAAAGGAAAAGCGTAAGCTTAGGATGAGAAGCCTCAACAGTCGTCCGATCAAGAAATTGACCGTGTTGATTGTATAATATTATGGACGTCGATCATATGAGTAACCATGGGCTTGAGGACCATTGGAGGATCGTGACCATCAGATCTACAAGCCAGATCAACGACATGGATGAATTGCGGAGAGAGAAAGAAGAATTAAACAACTCTCTAGTTCTAATCCCACAATTGGTCTAGATCGTTAGATATCATAAACCCAAATATCGACGATTGTGGTTGATCTAACAAACGATCAGGTTAATTTGGATTAAGTCGTTACTGTTGAATGCGCAATCGCTAGATCAACGATAGGGATAGATTGCAGAGATTGAAAGGAGAATTAAATATCATGCTATTTCCAATCCCACAATTATTCAGGACCGTCAGATCTTATAGCCTCAAATATTGATGATTGTGGTTGACTCACCAACAATGCACAACTTCAAATTGCAGAGTTTTGGTGACGAGTGAAATCACTCGCAAGTTGTGGTTCCACAACCATCCTTGATCGTTGATCTGCTTCGAGTGTCTTCACGACCGTTGGATCACTTTTAAATGGAAGGACATGATAAGCTATAAGAGAAGCACTGAAGATAGATCGAGCCATCAATCTAAGAACATGATCGGCGAACAACATTTGGTTCACATCAAAAGTTGTGAGGAGGTTACTGTTCGAGGAATCTCACTTCGGAAGAATTGGCAACTTGAAAGTTGAATTACTCGAAGCCTGAAATCCAAAATGAATAAGGACCATTGGATCTAGAGAAAATGCGATGACCGTTAGATAAGGGAGAACCACGTCAGTAGACCACGTCTACAAGGACATGTGGCAGACCACGTCAACAAGGACACATGGCGCAATCAGACAATGACAAGTGTCAAGTTGAATCGACACTTCAGGTATGTGCAAATCATGAATCTGAGTGACACGTGGCACCTACTTGGCTCGTGACACGTCAACAAGTGACGTAAGAAAGCTACGTCACTCTGAGATATTTACTTCGGTAGTTTCATCACCAACAAATGTCAAAAGTCTTGAAGTCTCGAAGGATGAAGGTCCGAAGTCGCTCTTAGTCATCGATCTAAGGTACATTTTGGGAGTTAGGAAAACCGTTAGATCCAGGAGAAGTACAGATCCAATCCATTTGATTTGAGCACAAAGGATCAATGGTTGTTGGATCCATAGATAAATGCATGAAGGTTAAGCCTTTGGATGAGCGCAGGAGAACAAGCTTGTCAAAGTCTCGAAGTCTCGAAGTAAGCAGGGACCATCCATTGTTAAGACTGACCAGCGGTGCACGATCCAAAACTCCAGAACGAATCACTTCAGGAGTTTGTGGTTGGGAAAGAAACCAGAGCACCGAAGACCTGAGGGCCGAAGAATATCCAGGTCGTCAGTTGCCAGAAGGACGCGTGGCAGAAATCTGTGCAGTTCGGGGAAAAACACTCCAGGAGAAAGTGAAGAAAGAGAAGTTGAGGTTTGAAATCCCCGAAACCCGAAGAGCCGAAGGAGCTGAGGACCATCGATCTATAGGAGGACACATATCAATAGATCGTGTACTCTGGTTGGAATACTCCGAGAAAAAGAGAGCAATGAAAGTTGAGATTCCCGAACCCCGAATACCCGAAGGGATTGTGATCGTTGATTCGAGAAGACCATGTGTCGATAGATCGTGAATTCTGAGTGGAAGAATCGTGGAGAAAGTGGAGTTTGAGAATCGAGACTCTCGAAGCCCGAAAGGAAAAATCGATCTCGTTCGTCAGTTTGGAGGGCCACACATCACTTGTTCATTAAGACTTAGGAGGGCGTGGATACAGAGAAGAGGGAGGAAAGATGATATATCGGGAGCTGTTGATCGAAGGAATCTGTCAGAGACTGCGAGATCGATGATCATGCCTGATTGCGGGACCAAAAATTGCTCGAAAGTTAATTTTCTGAAGGCGGGCCGCAATCGAAACCATGGTTTTGGAGAAAGGACACGTGGAGGCTCGAGGTAAATTGCGGGGTGAAAAGTAGTTTGATCTCAAACCACCTTTGGTCGTACTTGCATTCGCATGGTCACATGATAGCATCTCCCAAGGTCACATCAACAGAAGAGAGGGGAAGAAGCTAGTGTTTCTAGGCTCCACATCGGAGGTTACGCATTGAAAATTCAAAAAGCCTCTGCGTGTATAATCCAACGACGTTGATCAAACTGAATTTGATCGAAGGGTTGTTGTTTGACTTCATGGTTTCTTGATCAATTACGATTCAGTTACACTAACTGAATCATTGTTCTGCGGCGTTGGAATCATGGCTCTTGAGCATTTTGAGATTCCCGACATGGGCGTTGGAGATTTGGAGTGTAACGGATAACGAGAGAAGGAATAAAATAAAAATGTCATGATAGAGAGAGGTTGTTTTTTCTTGGTAAAAAAATTCGAACTGTATGTGATCAAGAAGATAGTAGGAACAAAGCATGAAAGATGCAAAGATGAAGAACATAAGCTAAACAAAGAAGAAATGGTGAAAACAGTAGATTGTATGAGAACTTAAGTGCAAGAAGATGGGAGTAGGAAGACACTGATATAGGCAGAGCAGAGTGGTGTAGTAGAACAATGATGAGACTAGTAAGCCATTGATAAATATTGTATCACTGTAATAAATTTTAGCAAGCAAATATTTATATTTTAGGGTGGTAGGGTGGTGTTAGGGAGGACTGTTATCCTCAGAGTTACAAGTGGGTGCTTGAACACAGGGAGTTGTAACTTCCATCTAGTTGCAGCCAGAAAAACTAGGGTGGTAGGGTGGTGCAAGGGAGAAATATTGTTCTTTGTTGTATAGGTTGGTGCCTGTGTGACTGGAAGTTGGTGCTTCCATCCAGTTGGTGCTGGAACACTCAGGGAGTTTGTGCTTCCTTCTAGTGGGTGCTAGAGAAACCAGAGAGTTGGTGATCTCAACAAGTTGCATCTTGTAAAACAGAGGTGGTATCCTCACATTGAGTTGGTGCTCAAAGATAGATGATGTACAAAACATAAAAAACTTCCTATCATTCTAAGAAGAATAGGTTTTCTCCCTTTATGGGTTTCCTTAGGAATATTTGTTTATGTATACTTCATGTGTGTGATTGATGTTGAATACTCTATTATTTACTTCCCTGAATTATTGTGATCATCATTGAGTGTTTTGTAATGAGTTTAAAATGGGCATAATTGTTTAAGTGCAATGACAAATGATTCACCCCCCCCCTCTCAGTTGTCTAACAATTGGTATCAGAGCGGGTTCCTTTTATCTAAGGGTAGATCCTAGAGCTTAAACATGACTAGCCATGAAGGAAATTCAACCAATAAGGCCCCCCATTCAATGGAACAAAATTTGTCTTTTGGAAAGTTAGGATGAGAACCTACATAATGGCTTTAGGTGCAGATGTGTGGGATGTGGTAGAGACTGGTTATGTGAAGCTAGTTGTACCAGCTTCTAAGGATTACAAGCTAGAATTCAGCTTCAATGCTAAGGCTATGAATGCTATTCTGAGTGGGCTTGCAGAAGAATAATTTGTAAAAGTTATGCACTTAGAATCTGCCAAAGAAATGTGGGACAAATGCATTAACAATTATGAAGGTAATGAGAAGGTAAAGGATGCCAAGATTCAAACCTACAGATTACAGTTTGAACAACTAAAGATGAAAGATGATGAAACTATTGGGAAGTACTTTCTGAGAGTTGAAGAACTAGTAAATGCAATGAAAGGACTTGGTGAAAAAATTGAGGAAGTCTCTTTAGTCTAGAAAATTTTGAGATCTCTGCCAGATAGGTTCAACCCAAAGGTCTCTGCTATAGAAGAACTTAATGATCTAAAAGCTCTACCTATTGACCAACTCCTAGGTACTTTGACTACTTATGAGATGAGGATAGGTAAAGATAAACCCATCTCTAGAGAAGCATCATTTAAAGCAGATAAGAATGAGGATTATGAGCCTGATGAAATTGAAGTAAAATTCGTGAGAAGACTAAATAAAGGATCATGAAAGTACCAAGGCAAGTTGCCCTTCAAATGTTTTAACTATGGAAAGATAGGTCACTTTGCATCTAAGTGTCCACACAAGAAGAAGGACCAAAACTTTGAAGGTGAAGAAAGGTACAAATCCAAGAGATTTGGTAAAAAGAAAAGTTTATGTGTAAACAATGATGACTCTTCAGGAGACACAAATAGTGACTCTTCAAGAGACACATATAGTGACTCTTCTTGTGAAGATAAGTTTAATGAATTTATGCTTATGGCCAAAGAGGATTATGATAATAAAATTACAGGAAGTGATGTTAATGATGAAGAAGTTGTGGTTGACTTGGAAGGAGAACTGATCAATGCCCTAGAAGAAATTGCTAGACTCATATTTAAGAAGAAAAACCAAAAACAACTGCTAATACAGTTCGAGAAAGACAGTAAAAAACTTGGTGAAGACTTTGCCCTGCTAAAAGTGGAATTAGAAGAAACAAAGAAAACAGAGGAAATTCTGAAACAACAGTTATCATAGAAGAAGGCAAGATGTGAAGCCTTGGAAGAAGAGGTAGTAAAAACCAGAAAATAGATGGAGAAGTTTAAAGCATTGTATCTCCAAAATCTTCCAAGCATTAAAGCCTCCATAGAACTAAACGACATTCTGAGCAAACAAAGATCTCCTTTGTTGAAGTCTGGGTTATTTTATGTAAGTGGTTCAAGCAACAAACAACCAGAAAGCAAAGAGCCAATAAAGATGATCAAGTTTCAAGTCAGCAGACAATCAGACCATGTGAGTACTCTGCCACCAAAAGCTAATAAAGACAAGATGATCCCTGATAAAAAACAAAGATATCAGAATATGGAGCAACAAATGCCAAAAATAAGGCCATCCTTTAGGTACCAAAATTTCTTCCATGGTTACTGTTTTTACTGCTCTAATTTTGGTCATAAGATTGCAAATTGTCAAATTAAGTTTAGAGACATGCAACTAAGGAGATCAAGAAATAAACGATCTTTGGAACATAGAAATAAACAACCAATGAGTAGACAAAGTTTCACCAATTACTTTGACATATTGAACAATGAGTTTGAATGCTATAACTGTCATAACTTCAGCCACAAAGCTGCAAATTTCCATCTGAATAATTACAAAGAAGATCTAAGGATAAAACCCTTAGCTAGAAATGCCAGCACATGGAAAAAGAAAGAGAGTGGAAAATGTGGTCTCGTACTTTCAACCCAAAAACAAAAGGACCCTTGGTATATAGATAGTGGATGTTCCAGGCACATGACTGGAGACAAGGATAAGTTTATGTCTATAAGTAAAAGCAAAATAGGAAATGCGACCTTTGGAAACGATGAACCGGTTAAAATCAAGGGCAAAGGGATGGTGAGTTTGAGTAATGGTAAAGGAAAAGCCCAAGATGTTCTGCTTCTAGATGGGCTGAAACATAATTTTCTCAGTGTAAGTCAAATGTGTGACAGAGGGTGTGAAGTGGTGTTCACTTCCAAAGATTGTAAGATAAAGTTTGTAAACTCGGGACAAGTGGTGGCTAAAGGCATAAGGACAAATAATAATGTATATGTGCTGAAAGAAGATAGAGAAGAGTGTCATCTAAGAAAACATGATGAAAGTTGGTTATGACATATGAGACTTGAACATATAAACTTTGACCACTTAATCAAGTTCAAAAATCTTGAGGCAGTAAAAGATCTTCCAAGAATATCAAAGCCACAAAATTCTATGTGTAAACCCTGCCAAGTAGGAAAGCTAACCAGGACATAGTTTAAATCCAAGAGCTCTACTTCAACACATAAAGCACTCCAATTAATTCATATGGATTTATGTGGACCATCAAGATAGGAAGGCACAGGGAAGGAAAACTACTTCATGATGGTCATTGATGATTACTCCAGACTCACTTGGGTTGCTTTTCTCAAAGAAAAAGTTGAAGCATTTGAGAAATTTAAAATATTTAAGGCTTTAACTAAGAATAAAACGTGCAATAGGTTAAAGGCAGTAAGATCAGACTATGGAGGAGAATTTATGTCAAGTGAATTCAAGGTATTCTGTGATAAACATGGGATCAAGAGAGAATACAAAATCCCAGGAACTCCACAACAAAATGGAGTAGTTGAGAGGCAAAACAGAACAATTCAGCAAATGGCCAGGTCAATGATGAATGAGAAGAACATTGGTCAAACCTATTGGGCAGAAGAAATACACACAACAACCCATATTCTTAATAAATCCCACCTCATACCACACAGTGACAAGACACATTATGAACTGTGGTATGGAAGACCTGCTTCAATCAAACACTTCAAAGTCTTTGGGAGTAAGTGCTACATAAAGAATAATAATGAAAACCTTGGCAAGTATGATGACAGGGCTGATGAAGGCATCTTCTTCGGATATGCTAACAATAGTAAAGGATATAGATGCTTTAATAAAATATTGTCTAAATTAGTTGATTGCATTGACTTAAAGGTTGATGAAGGAGTCCCAGTAACAGAGGTGAGAAATATTGAGTCTGCTACAGAGGACAAAACTGAAGCTGAAGATGAACGGGTCTAAGAATCAGAAAAATAAGACTCTAAGTTATATAAAGATACAAATACTCAGGTAGACTCAAATCATCAAACAATATCAAATCCTTCCTCCAGAATTACTCAAAAGAATCATCCTACAAGTCAGATAATTGGTGAGAAAGACAAAGGTGTACAAACCAAGAGAACGATAATCAAAGACACCGATCAATCACATATAGCCTTCATATCCATGGTTGAACCCAAGAACTTTAATGAAGCCAACGAAGATGACCATTGGGTTAAATCCATGAATGATGAACTTGACCAGATTGAGAAAAACAATACTTGGGAGATGGTTCCTAGACCTGAAGGTAAAAATGTCATAGGTTCCAAATGGGTCTTTAAGAATAAATTGAATGAGCATGGAAAAATTGTTAGGAAAAAAACAAGACTGGTCTGTAAGGGCTATGCACAAGTTGAGGGACAGGATTTTGATGAAACATTTGCTCCAGTAGCAATATTTCTTGCCTATGCATGTCATAATAACTTTAAAGTATATCAAATGGATGTTAAGTCAACATTTTTTAATGGAGATCTAGAAGAAGATGTATATGTGGAGAAACCTGAAGGATTTTCACTGACAGATAATCCTGACTATGTCTGTAAGTTGAAAAAGGCATTATATGGACTAAAACAGGCACCACGAGCCTGGTATTATAGACTGGACAAATTTCTACAGGACAACGGGTTCAAGAAAGGTACTATTGACAATAATATATACATTAAGTCTGAAGGTGATGATTTATTAGTTGTTTTGGTTTATGTAGATGACATTATTTTTGGATGTAATAATGACCCTTCAGTTCAGTGGTTTGCTAATTCAATGCAGACTGAGTTTGAGATGTCCATGATAGGAGAACTGTCATATTTTCTTGGTTTACGAATCAATCAGAGTTATGCAGGGATATTTATCTCTCAAGAAAAGTATTTGAAAGAGATGTTAAAGAGGTTTCAGATGAAATATTCTACAACTGTGAGCACACCTATGGTGGTTGGTTGCAAGCTTAGTAAAGATGATATTTCACTTGATGTTGATCAAATAACTTATCGATCAATGATAGGTAGTCTTTTGTACATCACAACATCCCGTCCTGTTATAATGCAAGTTGTTGGAATGGTAGGTTGTTATCAGTCTGCTCCTAAACAAAGTCATTTAGCAGCTGTCAAAAGGATATTCAAATATTTGAAGGGTACAATGACTTATGGTCTCTCGTATCCTAAAAATCATAATTTTCAATTAACTGCATATTCATATGTTGATTGGGAAAACTGTTTGGATGAGAGAAAGAGCACCATTGGAGGTGCATTCTTCTTAGGTGATTCGTTAGTAGCATGGATTAGTAAGAAGCAGGGATATATTTCATTATCAACTACAGGGGAAGAGTACATTGCTATTGCTACTTGCTGCACTCAGATCTTATGGATGATACAAACTCTTGCAGATTTGAAGGTCACTTATACTGATCCAATTCCACTTCACTGTGATAATACCAATGCCATTAGTGTCTCCAAGAATCCTGTTCTCCATTAAAAAACAAAGCATATACCAATAAAGTATCATTTTCTAAAAGAGAATGTTACAAACAGAGTTGTTCAGTTGAATTATATTCCTTCCACAGAACAAATTGCAGACATCTTTACTAAACCCCTAGCCAAGACACCATTTGAATATCTTCGTCAAAAGTTGGGTGTCATCCCTTCTCTCACCTAAGAGAGTCCATCCTATCAGGGGAAGTATGTGTTGGTCAAATATATGATACCTCCGAAAAGTAATGCAACAACTAAGGGGGAGCATGTTTTCTTTGACATTGATGTCAAATGGGGAGAAAAGGTGTGGTCTGTATACTACAGTTGGAGGTCTAAGCAGAATAGTGCAACCTTTCAGGGTTGCCATAAATGCCAAAGGGGGAGATTGTTGGCATGTTTTTATAGGAAGAGTGTGCTTGTCATTGATGGCAAGAACAACATCGATGATGGCGAACAGGAAAATCATAAGCTCAGGAGGAGAAGCGAACAGGAAAATCATAAGCTCAGGAGGAGAAGCGAACAGTATGAAAAGATCAAAGCTCGAAAGGAAAAGCGTACCCCAAATACCTGAAGGGATTATGACCGTTGATTCGAGAAGACCACGTGTCGATAGATCATGAATTTCGGGTGGAAGCACCGCAGAGAAAGCAGAGTTTGAGAATTGAGATTCCCGAAGCCCGAAAGACGAAATCGATCTCGTTCATCAATTTGGAGGGCCACACATCACTTGTTCGTTAAGACTTAGGAGGGTGTGGATCCATAGAAGAGGAAGGAAAGACGATACATTAGAGACGTTGATCGAAATAATCTGTCAGAGACTGTGAGATCGACGATCACGCCTGATTGCAGGACCAGAAATTGCTCGAAAGTTAATTTTCTGAAGGCATGCCATAATCGAAACCACGGTTTTGGAGAAAGGACACGTGGAGGCTCGAATTAAATTGCGGGGCAAAAATTAGTTTGATCTCAAACCACCTTTGGATGTGCCTGCATTCACATGGTCACATGATAACATCGCCCAAGGTCACATCAGCGGAAGATAGGGGAAAGAGATAACACTGCTAGGCTCCACATTGGAGGTTACGCATTGAAAATTCAAAAATCCTCTGCGTGTATAATCCAACGACGCTTATCAAACCGAATCTGATCGAAGGGTTGTTGTTTCACTTCACGGTTTCTTGATCAGTTACGATTAAGTTACACTAACTAAATCATTATTGTGGGACGTTGGAATCATGGCTCTTGAGCGTTCTAAGATTCCCAACATGGGCGTTGGAGATTTGGAGTGTAACGGATGATGAGAGAAGGAATAAAAGAAAAATATAGTGATAGAGAGAGGTTGGTGTTTCTCGATAAAACAAGTCAAACTGTATGTGATCAAGAAGACATCAGGAACAAAGCGTGAAATATGCAGAGATGAAGAACATAAGCTGGACAGAGTAGAAATGGTGAAAACAATAGACTGTATGAGAACTTAAGCGCAAGAATATGTGAGCAGGAAGACATTGATGCAGGCAGAGCAGAGTGGTGTAGTATAACAATGATGAGACTGGTAAGCCATTGATAAATATTGTATCACTATAATAAATTTCAGCAAGCAAAGATTTATATTTCAGGGTGGTAGGGTGGTGCTAGGGAGGACTCTTGTCCTCATAGTTACAAGTGGGTGCTTGAACACAGGGAGTTGTAGCTTCCATCTGGTTGCATCCATAAAAACCAAGGTGGTAGGGTGGTGTAAGGGAGAACTATTGTTCTCTGTTGTACAGGTTGGTGCCTGTGTGACTGGAAGTTGGTGCTTCCATCCAGTTGGTGCTGGAACACTCAGGGAGTTGGTTTCTTCCTTCTAGTGGGTGCTAGAGAAACCATAGAGTTGGTTCTCTCAACAAGTTGTAGCTTGTAAAACAAAGGTGGTAGCCTCACATTGAGTTGGTGCTCAAAGATAGATGATGTACGAAACATAAAAGACTGACTATCATTCTAAGAAGAAGAGTTTTTCTCCCTTTATGGGTTTCCTCAGGAATATATGTTTCTGTATACTTCATGTGTGTGATTGATGTTGAATACTCTATTATTTACTTCCCTGAATTATTGTGATCATCATTGAGTGTTATGTAATGAGTTTAAAATGGGCATAATTGTTTAAGCACAGTGACAACTGATTCACCCCCCCCCCCCCTCAGTTNACACCCTCTCCTAGAACTATTTCCAAGGCCTTGAACATGCTTGGGCTTGGACCTATTTATGTTTCATCTCTAGGTCAAGGGAAAATTTGTGGTTACCTTCTTCCTCTATGAGAGGGTTTGGTGACATTTTGAAATTTTTTCTCCTCCTCTAGGGTTCTTCTTCGGACAATATTTACTAAAGTGTCCATGTTCGTGGAAATATTTACACTTGATGTGGTTTAATGCATCTCCTCACTAAATAGAAATCTAGAGATCACTTATTAAGGTATAACTTGTTATATCCCAAGAAGTAAAGGCCACTACAAAAAATAAAATGTATGTATTATTTAGTTTGAAAATAGAAACTGATGTAACCCTTATTATAGGTGAAATGTTGGACCCCACTTTAAGATGGGGAGCCCATTACTTTTTAATATAAGCTTATAGGGGTTTGTGGTTTGACCATGGCATCATGAACTTCCCATTCAAATTTTGTTCAGTGAACAACAATGATTTCCTCTTTGGGCCTTCAAATGAAATTTATAGTTTGTGAATCCTTTCTAGCATTTAAAAAAAAATTGTATGCTTACTTAATGATTTGGTTCTTTTGGTTGAGAGTACAACCGTTCTCAAGGGCCTTTATGACAAGTTCAATCCTTCGACGATGCTTCTATGCTATTATATATGTAATTATGCATTCATGTCATTTAGCTCTACGTGTTCGGGAAGATATGAAAGGTCAACCCTGTAAGATCCTGCCTAATAAGGTCCCGACCCTTATAATTTTTAATTGAGGGGAAGAAATATAGGTGACTGAGCTGAGCCGATAAAGGGATCAATCAACCCTATAATTAAGTCATGGGTCAACCCAGTAAAAGCTCTGAGGCCATCCATGAAGGGAGAGAAAATGGTATTTTTTGAAATTTTCCTTGGGATACAATGTCATAGAGATCTTTCTCATGTGAGTGTCATGAGGTTCTTCAAAAGCTAAAAAATTCTCAATTAAGAGGTTCACAACTAAGGAAAACCCTAGTCACATGTGAAACAAAAGATGCATCTCATTCATTGACTCAATGTACTAATGTTCAAGGAAGTATTTTATATAAAAATGTAACCATTAAATATTTTACTAATCAATATTATATGCTATAATTGATGGATAAATTTTTAAGTCGCACAAGGGACACTCACTTTCTTGGAGATATTATCTAAGTTGCAACAAACTTTTGGTCCTAGAGTAAGACTTAAAACTAGATTGTCTTCCTTAGACGTAAGGAAACATGTTAAAGGCCCAAAACCTCGAGGCATTTGACATAAGTGAAATTATGGCCCCTTATAGACTACCAACATGTCATTTAAGGTGGCAAGATTTTCCTTGAATAATGGTAGTGAGTCAACCAACATTCACATATAGAAGGTAGATAATTGTCCTCATTATTGATTGAAAATTAAATTATGATAAGTTTTACCACATTCATAAAAAAATAATAAATAAATAAATTTAAGCAATATTCTCAATCTTCTCCCTGAACTTAATAATGGTTATATTATTATCCATTTCTTTGTTATGTTTGTTAAGATATTTTAAATATTTCTTAATGCATTTGCTTTTATATTTTAAAATCAATAATCATTACATGTCTACTTAAATAATATGTTGAAGTTCAAGGTCTAATATCATTGAATTATCCATAAATTTCATTAATGTATCCATAGATATTAAAACTAATGGTTTGTGCATACGGGACTTTAGCTAAAATGTCAATCTCAAGTATTAGACAAGGCATTGAACACATTGATATAAATTCAACCAATGAAGCTACATTTAAATGACACATAGCATATGTTTCTTAATAAGCCTAAGCTACACCATTAAATGTTTTTTTAAGTCATGATGATTGATATATGGTATTTATTACACCCAAATAATTTTAAACTAAGTTATCACTAATAGGTCTAAAGTCATCAATTTTCATTCCTCATAAAGTTGAAGATTCATGAGAATTAATGCACGGTGAATGAGAGATGAGAAGTATTAATGTGGTGTTAGAGTTATTTTTCTTATTCTATATTTCTAATAGTTATATTAGAATAGATCCAAAATAAGTGCAAAATAGTTTACCAGTGATTATCTACTTGATCTTTGGGGCAATTAGGTTCAAATATCTTATTTTCAACTACTTATAGTAGTATTAAACTTAAAAGTAAAGATCTCATTCTACCTTTTTTAAATTTCAACTTGTGATTTTTTTTAGGAGGAAACACATGTTCTTAACTATATAACACATATAATAAACAATAACATTAAAAACAAATCCAAAATCAAATCATTTCTTATATATAAATATAAATGATTTGATTTTTATTTGTTTTTGTTAATTAATAAATTAAAATATTAAACATTTTTTTTAATAAATACTATTTCAAAAAATATGTCTGTATATTTGTAAAAAAATTAAATTAAAACTAATAAAATTCACTTCATTTAATTTTTTTTTTTAAATCAAATATATAAACAATAACATCATAACCAAACCAATAACATCGTAACCAAACAACGACCAAATCTTTTCCATTGTTTATATATATATATACTAGCACAGTCGCTAACTCGCTGCTGGTGAACGCCGAAAGGCTTACTATTGGTAAGAAGGAATGAAGAATATGAATATGAAACCACAGAAAAATATGAAATGATTGATTGTAATTATGTTGCTCTATCAAAAATAATCTTTATTTAATTTTTTATATCTACATAAAACAATCATTAAAAATGTAAATACCCTACTCTAGATACATATTCAATCTTTTGAAGAATATGAAATGATTTATTGTAATTATGCTGCTCTGTCATAAATAATCCCTATTTGATCTTTTATATCTACATAAAACAAACAGTCATTAAAAATGTAAATACCCTACTCCTCTAAATACAAATTCAATCTTTTATATATGCATAAAAGTCATTATAGATTCGGAACTAACCTGTAAACAAAATCCAGCGATACTTTTATCTTAGTTTTGAAATGTCTATCGATTCCCAAACCTTCTACGATATCCACCATCCAAAGGCGTTGAAAGAAATCCGTGGAATAATGCATGTCACTGCAATTTAAAATGCATACTTCTCATATTTGTGATTCTATTCAAATAATATAAGTTTAAATTTATTTAAAAAGAATCGTACACTTTCTTTTACATCAATGCACATAAAAACTTTACACATACAAAGTGATAAAGTTTCAATCCCAATCACTGTATCATAATATACCGAATCATAATCTTGCATACAAAATATGAGCTCAACTACATTTATTTTTCCACTATAAATCAATGTTTTGCACGGAAATACGCACTGTAATGTGGTGCATGGAAATACACTGTAAATCAACCTATAAAATACGTTTTTCCACTACTAGTGTGGTGCACGGAAATACACTGTAAATCAACCTATAAAATACGTTTTTCCACTACTCTGTTCAGGATCTGTTATAGGCTACCTCGATGATCAAATTTGCATGGATCATCGACTCATTGAATTGTTACCAACAGATAGTAGTCTTGAATTAGGATTGAATCTCTTAGCCATGGAAAATTGAAAACCCTCTTGCGGGGTATCAGGAACCTCCTTCTCTCCTTCCAACATCTGCACTACCGCTCTCATCGAAGGTCTGCAATGGGCATCGTCTTGGATGCACATAAAACTGATATGCAATAATCTGATAGCTTGTTTTTCTTCGAAATCATCATCACCTAAAAGTTTGGAATCAATCACCTCCAATTATCTGCCAACAACAGGCATGCATGCTGGCCGACCTTTGAAGGAAGACGTGAGCCTGCATGCATCCATATAAAACTCAAAAATAAAATAAACCCTTGAGGATAGTCTTCCACCCAGAAACGCGCGAACAGCCAAAAAAACGTGTGGACAGCTGAGGAAAACCAGAAAATGAAACGTGGGCGGACAGTTTAGGAAATTCAACGTGGTAATCTTAAAGGTTAATTATTTTACTATAGTAATTTCTTAATATGACTAGGTAAATGTGAAAAAGTAAACATATTAATGCATGCATTTATAAATGCAAGGAAGTTATAAACAGTAAATCCCATTCATTGATTTGGGAGGACGACTAAGAATATGCTAGCATCTTCAATTGCTGGCCATAAGATTAAAATTTAAGGTTAAAAGATAATTAAATGTGCCCATTGTCAATAGGTATACGCCTTTCGGTGTAATAAACCAAGACCAAATCCTTTCCATTATTATACCTACCGCCAGGCATGGTATATAGGGATGGATATCGGGTTGACTATCTATTAATTCATTGTGGACCAAAATTTTTGAGCTGATTTCCGAAGTTTTACATTACAGTTTCAATTTCTTTATTTTTCTTAATTGTTTAAAAACATTTTTTTGACATCTAATTGGTTAGTGAAACCAACCCGTTATTGCCGAGTTGATGGCTACCAAAAAAAAATTGAGCAATATTGCAATTAAGGTAATTGTTGCTAAATGTTTGTTTCAAAACCTAGAAAATAAAGCGTGACATTAAATGTCTACGCTTTATTTTCACTGTCTAATGTTTAGTGCATGAATGCTAATCACCAAGTGTTCTTCTAAGTGTTCACCCTGCATGGATGCTAATCACCAAGTGTTTGAAGTTCACTTTGTTTATATTTACTTCAAACCGAATCCTCACATAATTGTACTGCTTCATTACATGTGTTTTTCCTGTGCTTTGCGAGAGACCCTCAACTTACAGCATGCCGATCAAGCGATGGAAGAGCGAACCTTCAAGGTAAACTACTGAATCTGGATTTGTAACTTGTTGGTCTTGCACCTAGCTCTGCTATTTTTTCTTCTACCTCTTATTAGAACTATGAATATCTTCATAAAGTCGTGGTTGCTACTATTGAATGTGTTTACAGGTGGAGGAAACATACCTTTAAGATAGAATGAAAGCAGAAGGTATTCAACTGTCAAGGAACATAGGAGTCAACAAGACGGTTTTGTGGAGATGAAATCTTTTGCTTCTTTGAAATCTATGACTTTGATTGTCCTCCTCTTGGTCGAGTCCTCCCCCAGTCGCAACCCAATCAACAGGTTCAATGTTGCATTGGAATGCAGGTTTGTTTACTTTTTCGTTTCCCTGTAGTACGGATTCCGATAGCACGGGAATAACTATACCCATGCTACTGCTAGGAAGAACTAAGGCTTTATCTGTCTCTCTCCCTCCGGCCGGGTAGAAATAACCACCATTATGTCTGTAGTCGGTTCTTCAATAGGGGGTTTGAAGCATTTCTTGCAAATATAAAGAGTTGCAAAGAGAGCATGACAGAAGTGGAAACTAGGTTGCACATAAATGAAATCATGGTACCATGAGAGACAATTATTCATGGCAATATTAGTAATGTAAGCAAACTTCTTAAAGCTTCCTAATAGACCAACCTATAATTTCGTCCCACGACATCCAGAAACATAGAACCAACATCCAAGTTGGGAATTTCTTGCAGTCCTATAACGTAAAAATCAAAGCTTTCTCCTTTTCCACCCATAAGCTTATGGAGCTCATGATATGCAAGTTGTGATTGTTATAGTGAAATTGATCAACAAACATGTTGCATTTTTTAAAATAAAGCCAATAGTTTTCACAGAAATTTTAAAATGAACCTTGATTAAACATGATTCTTTCTCTTTATATGAATTATAGTCCATAATTGATACACAACTTGCTTATTAGATCTTAATGGATCTCCCTTAATGTTACTAGCTCTAACAATAGTGCCCACTGTCAGTTTAACAATTTTTCTGTTAATATTAAATATAAGTGTGTTAGCCAATGTAATTTTAAAAAAATAGCATTCAGATTAAAGGGTCCGCTCCAAAATAGAAAGATTTTTCATCATGAATTTATCTTGACAGGGCCCGCTCCAAAACAACTCTAGCTAATCAAATAGACGGTGGAGAATCAGAGCGGGCCGATATCGATCTCATGGAATTTCCCTCAAATATTAATCCCCACCATAAAGAGAGACCTAACAAGAATTACATATCCATGGACCTGCAAATGTGTCTGTTGGAGGATTCAACGAGGGCAGTAGAACACACTGGCTTTTCCAAAAAAAAAAAAAAAAAGGTTGAATACATTTTTTCGTTTTTGGAAATTTAATCAGAACACTCAAGTTTGCAAAATTGTGAAGTTCTTGAGGAGTGATTTAGTCTATGCAGATGATATTTCATGTTTCTAAATTAATTTGTGATAAAAATATATGATTTGATCTCTGGCTACGAATTTTAACCAACACTTCCATTCAATCTTGACTTAGTCTACTTAAACAACTTAAAACAAAAATGTTATTTCTTAAAAGAACACAGAACTTTTTCTCTGTTAGTTAGCGTAAACAAGCAGCCATAATACCTTGTTTGGAAGCCATGAAAAGTCTTTGACAGAGCTAACACAGATCAACACCAGGAGAATCCTTAGCTCCTGCGATTCTGGAAAGAAACACAAAGTGTCGAGAATGATTAGAGTCGAATCAAGCAACAGGCAAGATTTTAGCGCGGGGAAGGAAAATGAAACAGAATGTCATGCGCTCCAAGATATTCCCACGAGGTCAAGGTCATCTTAATGTTTCCTCTGTGTGCATTTCTTCTCCTGTTTTAAGAACGAATACCGATATTTGAATGCACTCCTACACGTGGTCATGCACGTAGCGAAAATTGGTCGGCCTTGACATTCTCTTTGTTGTGGATTTCCAATCCCTTTGCTCATTAAAATATTTTACCATTTGAAAATCCAATGACTACAGTTCCCCACTTTCCTGATGTAAATAATCATATTGTTGTATTTAATATCTCCGTGAAGGTTATCATACAACGAGTGTCTCACCCAGAAACGAGTTGTTGCTTTTCCTACCTAAAATGCAGTCAGATGTTGCTTGCTGGTGAGAGAGCGCGTAGTCTAGCTCACCCGCTGATCCCAGGGACCTCACAAAGCAGAAGCACCAGTTTCGATCAAAGATCATTCAAGATAAAGGCGCCCCCTCTTGCATGGTAGCTTTCGTGGTCTACATGATCGCTTGTTATCCATGGTATGTAGGTGATCTCAAACACTTTGTTTCACATGGTTTTACATTATCGCGAGCGCTTGAAACACAACGTGGGGGTATTCCTCCCAGATTGTCTTTTTATTGATGGACCAATTAAATATTCCTCGTGAGTCAAAAGGATAAAACAATATCGGATGCAAAACTATTTCCATTGTAAAACACTGGAATTAGGATGGATAGATTATGTTGTTACTTCTTTAAATCTAACATATTCCTTTCTAAACTGTGTTTTCTTTTCTAAGCTTCAATGTCAATCTTTTGTTCTCTTTGTAAGCTTCAATGTCAATCTTTTGTTCTCCTTTTTAAGTTTCAATGTGAACTTTCCATGTTCCAAAGACATCTCTTCTGGGTTCAGTTATTTTATTAATAAATAATAGTTAAAATCATGACAAATTTGTGTTCCATTATGATTGTGGTGAACTTTTCTTCCTGGTTTTCATCATAATACTTCCGCTCTCACAACAGTAAGAGAGTATCAGTATAATTAGAATTTGCAGAAACATAAACCAGGGCCCAACAATGAAGAAGCATAAACCAGGGCCCAACAACGAAGAAGCAAATTGATATTCCATAGTCAATTTAGCATTTTCCGGGCATAATCTGCAAGACAAAGCATACTCTAGTGTTATGATATTAGTAAGGTTACTCCTTCGTTCCAAACTACAACATAATTTTACCATTACTGATACTTTGGATGCATATCCCGCCAAAACGTCAAGTCCATAAAATTTCATAATATAATTTTACATGTTACACAATTCTCCATATTTACTCGTCGTAAAACCTTGTTAAAAACTACTACAACTATTATTTTATTATACCTGCATAGCTTAAGTATAATCTGCCATGCAACTTTGTTTATATATATATATATATAGAGAGAGAGATAAACATTTTAAATCCTCTCCTCAAAATCCATGGCACAAATATATTTCTCATGAGAATAGTTGATTTGATTGCGAGTTTAGTTTTATTAAGAATTTTATAAAATGTTCGTCCATTTCAAATACGACTTTGCTCTCTCTCCAATGGCATTGATTGCCTTAGTTCCATTTCTTTTATGGATTTATTTGTAAAAAGTGAGATAGTGAAAAAAATTATTGATTGATTTTATCTGCAAGAAATTTCTTCAATTTACAATCCACTTACATATATGTGTATGTGGTATCTATGGAATGATTTTGTCCTTTAAAATGGAATGATTTTGTTCTAGGGCTTTGGTAGTTAATCTTTTTTCTTACATTGGAAAAAGAATGGAATGGTCAAGTGTTCTAGGTTTTTGGTCATTAACTTTTTTTCTTGCATTGGAAAAAGAATGGAATGATTTTGTTCTGGGTCTTTCGTCATTAACCTTTTTTCTTACATTGGAAAAAGAAGAACTCTTAACCAATAAAAAACAATTTTATGTTAATTACAATATATTTATCTTTGAAGAGTTTAATCTTAGAATAATAATTTTTTTTTCTAAATTATAATCTAGTTTTCTCCATGGACTTTCACTATCTTTTAAACTTTTACTTGCAACATCTTTTAAGGTGATTAATGTTGTTTTCCATAAGAGTGGGCCTAATGGTTAAGAACATGTGTTTCCTCTTAAGAGGTCACAGGTTCAAATCCAGAGGGGGGTAGGGTATGTATACCTTCGTAGACTTTACCAGTCAAATTGCTGGGCGGAGGGGGGTCCCTTGTCCCACAAACAAGGGGGTCTCATACACCAATTTGGTGTGCTGGCTTGGCCGTGACCTTAAAAATAGATTATTATTATTTGACTCCAAAATAATTTTTGAAAGACATTTCTTAAAATTATTCAATTGAGACCAATATTGGTCTATCAAACCTAATAAAAAGGGTGAGGAATTACTTGGTTTGATTTAAAAATTTATTTTTGTGATCGAAAAGTTGTAAGAGAAACATTCCTAAATCACCATAGTTTTCATGAAGTAAAAGGTTAGGAAGGTTGACATTGCAACAAATCTTTTGAAATTGAGATCCATTGTGGGTGTACGTAGGGCATTCTAAGAGAACGGGTTTTTCATCCTCAACCCTCTTAGTGTCATAGAAATGACAAATCCTTTCAACCCATGATGTTTTAGGAATTGTCCAACACCTTGTATCATCATGGAGCTCATGAGGGTTTGTTGTTATTTTAGTAACGTTGATTTTCTTCTTTACACTATTTAAAATTGAGACATAATTTTGATCTTCTAGATTATGGTTTATCACCTAATTATAGTATCATATTTTTCTCTTATCCTTTATTTCTTTATCGCGCCATAATTTCTTCTTAAATTTAGATGTAATAATATTTTTAATAATATCATTATTTTTTTAAAGTGATCTCTTCCTCGATAGTCAAATGATTTAGCCAAGACTTGGCATCTTCATGCCAACCTTGCTTGAGTCATAGGTGGTTTTGACTGGATTTTGAAGCAACCTTAGGAAGCCTCTTGTGTTCCATGTTGTTTATCTTGTTCTTTTACATTAAGTACCTAGTCATAGATATGCTTTCAATGGAGGAAAGACTCGCTTCTATGATGAGGATATAGGATAGTGTGACCTTCAATTTTAAGAAAATAAGTTATACAACACTTTTGGATTGTTCTATATTTCTCCATAATTCTATAGTAGCCCTAAACTTCACACCTATATAAGATAACACGAGTAACAAGAGTCTCAAAGAGGAGTTTCTTCTTATTCTAAAGCTAGAGTTTCGTTGATGTACAATTGTTTTCAAGTCCATAATAAGCTTTCCACCTCCACTTATCATTTTCTCTATGCTATGCTTCCTATTGAGCTTGTGATGAAGGTCAATTCCAAGATATTTGTATGAAGTCATTTCCTCCAAGTTCTTATTGTCATACATGAAACTAGTGAAAGTGATATTTTTGGATTTGATTATCATAACCTTTGTTTTGTCTGTGTTAATAGTCATACCTGTACTAGTGCAAAAATCCTCGAGAATCTTTATTTTCTTGTTGAGATCATAGGGAATCCTTACCATAAGAACAATATTGTTAGCATAAAGAAGAAAGATGATGACTATTCCAACTTGATATGTGCCAACACATCTTGCATCTTCCAAGAAACCCTCTAACTTGTTGATGTATATGCCAAAGAGTGTAGGGAACACGGGACAACCTTTCTTAACTCCTATATTACAATTAATTTCTTCCTACCATCCCTAAATGTTCCTAAACTTAGCAATAATGTTCTTGTATATCCTTATTGCAGTGTCTCTCAACTCGAAAGGGACTTTTAGCTCTTCTAATCTAGTCCAGAGGTTAGTTCTAGGCACCATGTCAAATGTTTTTCTAATGTCAACAAAGCAACACATGAGATTGGCTTTATTATGGTGACACCCCTCCAAAAGGATCCTAAGTGTAACAAGGTGTTCCATAGTTGAATGATAACTCCTAAATCTGACTTGGCATTTAGCTCTATTTATGTGGCTTTCTAGCCATAAGTTGATCTTCTTTTCTAGAATACTCCCATATAACTTGGCTAAAAGAGGGCTAATAATAATGGTCGTATAATTAGAGGGATTATTTTTATCCCAACTTTTAAAATTATGAATAATGAAGTTTTCAGTCTAGGGTTTAGGGAAACCATACTTGACTACTAAATTAAAGAGCTTGAATGTAAGGGATGAGGATAGGGCCTCCAATTTTTAGGATTTCTACTTGGTAGAATTCAATGTCCTTAGTGTTCCCTTTTGCGAGCCACTTAACCATAAACTCTATGTCTTCCAAAGAAAAAACTTCTTCCCTTGAAGAAAGGTTTTGAATGTTGATCACGACATTTCAGGATTCATAAATCTTTTTGAGGTAGGAATTCCAGTCTCTTAAAGGAATCATATTGTTTTTTTTTGTTTTACTAGTTAGAATTTACATCTAGAGTTCCTTAGGATCTAGTTTAGAGAGGTGTAAAAAATTATCTTGCTTTCTATTTACATAGTACATTTTTTTATTTTAATTAAGATTTAGTACCTATTTATCTTATTGGATTTTAGGGACTCATTAGAATCATCTATAATGATTTTATGGCACTCTTACACTCTTTATCACACAAAGGGTTGGTCATTCTATTTTCCTTTTTACCCGTCACCTTGATAGAAAACTTGTTAATAGAAGTAGAGAGGGTTATAGTAAAATTACGATAGAGGTCATCGATATTGTCCTTCATTAATATGGGATTTAATTCATTATTTAAATCATTTAGAAAAATATTAGCTTTCAGTTGTCGAAGATCAAGTTCTTTTGGTTCTCAAAATTCTCTTTTATGGGGATTTTGCGTATGTCAAAGTTTAGAGTTAGGGTTAAATCCCGATGATCCAAGCTAGGATTATGGTTGTTTAAGATGTCAAAATTTACTATTTAGTTCTAAATGGGGATACCAAATATCACATAATCTATAACACTGCTACCAAGCCCATGAATACAAGTTATCCAATAACCACTTCATTAGACCCTTGCAAATTTTTAGATTTGGAGAAATGCAAAGCTTGATCAACTTAGGCCCGAATAAATTCTCAACCAAGTCTTCGAAGTTTATTTTGTATCTGCTAACTCAAACAAGGTCCTCATCTAACCATAGAGAATTAGGGTTGGAATCATTACTTAAGACAATAACTTGGTTAATTCCCGTTTTAACATTAAAGTCTTTTTGCAAGAGCATTTTACCTTCAATTCTTAGCCTATAAATATCTTGTTCTAAATTATGAAAACATTTTTTGTTTAATTTTCTTTATTTTTTTTTTTTATATAAAAGATAAAATTAAAATAAAATAAAATAAATTTCACTCAATTTAAAAGAGTTCTATAAATCCAACATTAAAAAATGTAATATCTAACCATGATATAATAATAATAATAATGATAATAATAATCTATTTTTAAGGTCAGACACCAAATTGGTGTATGAAACCCTCTTGTTTGTGGGACAAGGGACTAGTCTACGGAGGTATACATACCCTACTCCCCTTATGACTTCTTAAAAGGAAACACATATTCTTAACCATTAAGCCCAACAAAATATAAACATAAAAAATTCTTATAATGAGAACAATTTAATAAAATCTATATAATTTGGTGTAAACTATATAATTACTCTTTAATGTTAACAAAAAAAAATTGGATAAAAATATGTGCAAGGTTTTTGAATGTGAACACTCCACCTACTATGAACTAATAAAACTTATAAACAAATAAAATTCTTGAAATGAAAATTAAAAATATATTATATTATTAAAATATAATTTAAAATATTCACAATATAAATCTAATATTAAAAATTTTAATAACTAACTAATATATAAAATATAAATACCAAAAATTCTTATAATGAGAACATTTTACTAAAATCCATCTTAAAATAAAATATAAAAATATAACAATTAATTTTGATATACAAAAATATAAGCACCATGAAAATAGTTTAATAAAATCCATCTTACAATTAAGAAAAGAAACAAATATATTATTAAAATATAATTTAAAATATTCTTAATAAATTATAATTCTCAATATAAATATAAAAAAAAATATTATATTATTAAAATGCAATCCAAAATGTTCACAATAACTATTAATTTGTCGAGAAACAGAGGACACTCCCCTTCTTCCTTGGAGTTTTCTTACTCTACTTCTCTGCATATACACATTGGATTTTTTACTCTACTTCTATGCATATACACACTGGCTTTTTTACTCTACTTCTATGCATATATACTTTGTATCACATAATCAAACTCATTTGTATTACGTGGTGATACTTCTTTTTTATGATGTTGTTCCTATTTTATATATTTAAAATTAATATGCAGGAGATCAATTCTTTCTTAAATGGGTTATTGAGAAATAATTTGTTTTAGATTTAAAGGACTCAATAATTATAATTAGAATTATTTGGGTAAGATTTAATTTAAAATTGTATTCGTTATCATTATAAACCTTAAACTAAGTATAATAAGTTGTAAACTACATTTAATAAGAAATTTGGACTTTAACTTAGGGCTGAGACATCTTAAATAGGGATATTTAAACTTTCAACCAAAACACAACGTGTCAATGACTTATTAGGAATTTAAACATAGGTGAGAAGAGTATGAAACTTACTTTCTAACCATTTAAATAATGTTTATGCTTGGGGACTCAGGAAGGCTTCTAATAATCAAGTTGAGGCACTTGCCTTGTTCTAGGGTCTAAGGATCATTAATGAAAGGAAACACATAAGCATAATCATCATCGAAGATTCAGAATTAATAATTAGATCTTTGCATAAAAGCATAAGGCAGGGTTAAAGTGTGTTATCGCAAATCCTTTATAGGATAAATAAAGAACCGAAAAAAATTGAAAGGGTGGAGTTCTTCCATGCGCTTAAGGTGTTGAATAGGAATGATCCGGATTTATGTAGGAACACAATGAAATACAGAAATACACATAAACGCAGAGATGCAGCGGAAATAAGACTTCATTTCATTGATAACAAATGACTGAAATATGCTTACAG
>ML782698.1:842115-853344 GCA_009831015.1 Picea engelmannii
CCTTCTAGAAGCGGAAGCTTCTATTAGGTCTTCTTACATCCGCCTAATTCTCTTTTATTGAAAGGTCTTATTAATATTGACCTTTATTACATCCGAATACATTAATCTACCCATGTGCGGGTTAGGACCTTAACAGAATATAGGTGAGAAGAGTATGAAACTTACTTCTTAACCATTTAAACAATGTTTATGCTTGGGGACCCGAGAAGACTTCTAATAATCAAGCTGAGACACTTGTCTTGTTATAGGGTCTAAGGATAATTGATGAAAGGAAACACATAAGCATAGTCGTCATCAAAGATTCATAATTAATAATTAGATCTTTGCATAAAGGCACAAGGCAGGGTCAAAGTGTGTTATCACAAATCCTTTATAGGATAAATAAAGAACTGGAAAAGTTTGAGAGGGTGGAGTTCTTCCATGTGCTTAGGGTGTTGAATATGAAGGTAGATGAGTTAGCTAATATGGCAGTAAGACTCGATCAAGGAAATTTTTGTGATAAAAGGGGTCACACCTGGGTACCAATCCCTTAAGAGTGTGGTAATAAGCATGTTTATGAAAATGATTAAAAGCATGTTTATGAAAATGATTAAAAGCATGAACGAGGAACAAATTTGGGGCATTAAGCCACCGTTCACTTTGAATTACTATGTAATCAATGGTGAAAATCCCATATACCCACCGAGCAACAAACATGTCAAATCACATGTCACAAACCAAGATCTTCATTCAATGCGGGTGAGTGAGGACTGAACATCATACACCATGAAGCTAAGGTGTGTGATCATTCAATCTCATGTAATCATCAATTTTAATTCAAGTGGGATAATGGAGGGTACCAATAGTGAATTGGGGAATTTTTTATTCATTGGTAAACATTGCATCAACAAATTGGGGGTAATCTAACCTAGGAACCTCTCTTCAACATTTTTGGGAGTTCGACGAACAAGACCAACATGGGATTGGAGGTAGGAATTGGTAATTATTGCATGGATGAATGCTACTGCATGAAATTCGTCTTTCAAAATTGGAATTTGTTGGGAGTCCCTACAATTCGTAGTTGGAGTGGATGTTTAGGGGTCATGCGATGAATATAGCAAGGGGTGACGATGTTTTACATTACAACCTTCATAATTGAAATTGGTAAGGAGACCATTCATAGTTTGTCAATTGGAACTCTAGGCATCAATCTGCAACATAAAACACCACACGTGCATCTTGAAAGATACCATGCCTGAAGTTAAATTGATGTCGGATGCATTTCTTTTTCATAGACGAGACAAGCGTTGAAGTTAAACATAATGTACATAACAATAATCAAAGCCATTGGTCTGTGTTTGGAGGGTGATATTAACTTTTGCATTCTATATTTTGTTAGGTGGTGAAAACACATCTATCCATATCTTGTGTCTTGCTTTCAATCCATTTTTATGTCTTGAGAAACCTATGCATCTATTTGGTTGACCTGGTAGTTGAGGATTGCATATATTTGGTTGACCTAGTAGTAGTTGAAGATTTTGTTATTGCTGATTGTTGGAATATTTAATATTTTGAACTAAGTTGTTGGTAGTTGTGTTAACATATAGTTATGGCTTTATTGTAGGTGTAAATATAGTGGAGTGCAATATTTGAAACATAATTGATATGCTTTTTAAAGTTATTTTTGGGTATTGGGTATTGTTTGGGAAACAAAGTTATGTTTGATTAAATTGGTCGTGACATCATTTTTAAGTTATTTAATAGTTAAATGACATGTTTCCATTGTTCTTTATCTTTTGCGTAATAAATATGTTAATTAACCATGAATGACATGTTTGATAGTTGATCTAAGTTTTATGTGAGATTTTCTTGGAAAAAAATGTTTTGTATTAATAAGAATTATTTGTACAAAAAACGATCAATATGTACAAGTCAAGGTTGTGAGAGTTGTAATAAGGTTCAAATACATAGACATTATCATATGTATTGTATTTATAATAGGTAAGAAACAATTTTTCTCACTTAGATAAATATCTTATTTTGCCACAACTTTTGAAATGAGTAGATAACACTGCTAGCAATTGCTCCCAATGGTGCAAAGGACATCATAAAAGAATAGTTATGTGTGAACATTTTACATGTAGTCATCGGATTTGAACATAAACCGTGTGTGTGGAATTAAATAATTTTACTGCAATGGTCATGTTTTTAATTCAACCTTTCAAGGCCACAGTGGGGCTTTTATGTGATCAGGTGGACTTTGTTGATATATTCAACTCAAATTCATATAATTAGATTCACAGATATTTCCATGACTTCGCCATTCCCCACAATTGGAAAGACAAGAAGCATGTCTTTTGCAAATAATGAATCAAGCCAATTAATTGTCGAGTGTGCTTTTAGTAGGAGGAGGGAATGAATTTACATGGCTGAGCACCATTGGTTTTTAGGCTACTTTGTAAATCCCTATGTGACATATAAATCCAAGAGTAATTTGTAAAGCTTGGACGTGATATATGGCATAAAGCCAAAGGGTTGGTCTCTCAATCTTGTTGGAAATTTGTATCAAATTGAGGCCTTGGACTTGGGTCTAAGTTTTGTACCATGTGAGATTGTTATAATATTGAGTTACCCAACGAGGGTTGGTTTAGCTAATGTGTTTTCCCTATGCATCGTAGAGAAGGAGCTTGTTTAAATTCCTTCTCTGCATTATAAGTTGTGACACAAAGAGTGTTGTTGGCAGACCATTGCTATAGTCAGAAGTAATATGGTTTGGTTCTACATGGTTTGCCCTCATCAAATTTGGAGTGTAATTTTTCATAGAAGTTATGCAAAAAATTTAATAATGAAATTCATGGATTCTCTTTTAGCGATTCTCCATTGTTATGTATGGATACTATGGATCTAAGTAAATCATTACTTATTACTTAATATTAATTATTTGTTATGATTATTATAATGAGTATTTAGTTTTAAATTACTTTTGAAACTTCATTCTTTATTATTTTATTTGGTAAGTTATTAATTTTATATTCATATTCATATAAAAAGAACTTAATCTCTATGTAGTAGGTTGTTTAAAAGAGAGCCTACCATCCTAATTTAAAAAAATAAAAACACGCTTTTGGTTTCTCCATCTAAAAGTAAGTCTATTACTCTATCTAAAAGCCTCCCTAATAGTGTTATGATTTGCTTCAAACAAAATCTGAGATTTCTAAAGGTAACTTTAACGAGATGCCTATAAAGGTTGTGATCAAAGGATTCTTAAAAAAATAAAGGAAGATAAGTGCACCATAAAATCTATGATTTGTGAGTAATTCATTGGGGTCTAAAATCACATCAATTGTTGTAGATAGAGTGCCATCTCCTTGCGTTGCCACAACATCTACGTCTCTTGTTACAACTAATTCCTATAGCACACTATTTTTTTGTTTTTTAATTACAGCTAAGAGCCACATTGATATTCCTTGGTTGTCTAGATTCAATTTGCTCTTCAATTTATGAAGTCTCTTATGCATCTTCAATTGTAAATTGAAGTAATGCAACTATAATTTTGAACATTATGTCAAATATTAAACTACACTCTAAATAACCACCAATAGTCTCATTTCATCCATGTCATGGATGTATAAAGAAATGAGAGTAGATGGATCTTATGCTTGTCCTTCAAAGATTGACAATGGAGTTGTGTCATGTCATCATCTATATGATCGTTGTTAAGTGTATAGATTGAAGGAAATTCCAACACGTATTTCAATTCATTTTGTTTTCATTGTTATCACATCAAATTATGGACTCCATTTCATAGTAAGAAGGAAAGGGGTGAGAAGATGAATTGTGAAAAAAAAAATATGTATTTGCAAAAGTAAATAATCAAACCCCTACAATTCCTGTTGAAAAAAACTATAACTTTGTGTAGACAAAAGAATGAAAAAAACATTCAATGCAGTACCCTAGATAGCATTAATCATAGCCTATACTTGGAATCTAATTGGTCTATCCATTGAAGGAAAGTGTTCTCTTGAATCCCTTTGCTCTTTATTACACAAGCTAGTAATACCTTCATATGCCAATATGAGACTACAATTTTGGTGTACTTTGATTCCTTGTTCTTGGCAAAGCTAATGTATGGAATAAGTTTCATAATTTCTACATCTTCCTCAACATTTGAAGTTCTTCCCCTCTTCATCCCTACTCTATCTTCCATGGCATTGACCTCCCTTCTCACCACTTTCAAATTCCTAGTATAGTATGTCTAGTATGAGGTGATAACTAATGCATCTCTCATATTCTTCTTACATTGTATACCTCTCTTCTTAACCTCTCGATTCGACACCAATGTTTTGTGTTCCATGTAGATATATAGAGGATTATATTAAGAGAATTAATTCCACTATCCACCAACATTCCAGGTAAATGATTATCATAGATCTTCTAAATACTCTTTCAAACGACTCGGCCTTACTATTATTTTATATTATGTATTTATGTTTATGTTTAACACACATTAAAATTGATTAAATAATCTATCATATGATATATGTTAGTAATGATATACACAAAGAAAGTGATTGTTTAGAAAACTTGTATATATCAATCTAAGTTTAATGAATATTAAATACAATGTATGAAGTGATTGAGCTCATTTTTTTCTTTATGATGAGGAAATGCAAGAAGGCAATGGGTGAAACCAAAGATATCCTTTCCTTATGAAAACACTAGAATCCAAGTCATCGTGGATCAATTATTCCTTCAAACTCCCTTTTCTAAAAATGATGTAATCCTGAGCATCATAGATTGAAAATCATACTAATCAATCTAGCTTGTCTAATATGATCTGCATGCAATAGAAATCTTGTTTTATGATAACAATGCCATGTTTTTTTTTATGACAACATCATTATTATGAATTGTCATAATAATGTTCACTCACTGATTCACTTGGTCTCGTTCATTGTATGACAAGAGAGTTTTCAAGTCTCTCCATTGTAGTACACTCTTGAAAGGTTTTTGCTTAAGCTCCAACCACATTATTTTTAGGGAAGATAATACAAATATATATCTACTAACAAAGAAACATGGATCTACGCTAATTTAAATACACCCAACCCTTCATCGTTGCCATTGATCATTGTCACAACCACATTTCTACTACAACCAAGTAGCCTACAAAAAAACCACAATATGAAAATAAGAAGGCTAAGTAAAAAGATTGAAAACATTTGGCCAAAAAAAGAAGAGAAAACGTCATGAAGGCTTAACCCTAAGGTGCTCAACCTAACTAAAGCAGTGCCAAACTTCCCATCTTGTGATTGTATACTTCCTTGGAAAGATGCACCATTTCCAATCCTCTAACATCGACGAAAATGTGCCATAATGGGTTGCCTACCCTTCCAAATAGGTGCAGCCAATTGCAGATGTACATGTGAGAAAATTGATGATGTGAGACTTCCATTCTTCAAGTGGGACAAAAATAGATCAATACGAATCTATTATATGGATGGCTTCATGAATTTTGAAGATTAAATGTGTCGATCATGAATTATAAATAGAGTAGTGAAGAAATTGGGATTATTGGATCTGGGAACAAATGTTGAGTATTTGAATAGGTAGATTGAACTTGTCATTTTTGTGATTAAAATTTGAAATGGTTTAAATCTCAAATGCCATGGTCCCTCCTTCACTTTCTAAGCTCTTTCAACCTTATATATACTAGGTAAACAAATGATTCCATAACTTGATATCTATCAAAGTAGTATTATACCAGTGAAGAATGCATATAGATATGAATAAGGAGTAGGTGGACACCATTCCCTCGAACAATGCACCTTCTAATAGTCCAAAAAGATGCACAAGTGTACCCAAAATGTGCTCAATGTGAGTTTCAATTGACGTAGAATTTGGTGGAGAGTGTTGGAATTGGCAAATCGAGTGAGGAAGTTGTTAAAAAGGTAAAAATGATAATGAGGTGGATGGTTAAGGGTGAATCGATTTATTTGCATCGTCACTACTATTGTGATTGTTTGAATTCAACACAGTGATATTGCAGATCATTGGGGAAAACCCTCCCCTCTTTTCCTCTACTTAACATTCTCACCAGTGAATGGAGCAGATTTTTTAAGGACTATGATCCATTGTGCAAGAAATATTATTTCTCCCTTGAGAAGTTTTTAGGCCTCCTAGGCATATCAATGAAAATTTCTGGCACTAAGGATGTGCTTGTGGATGACCCTACATCCATGGTGGTTTTATCCTCTTGAGAGCTTGTTTGCTTTTGTTCAAATCCTAGGTTGATGCAGATTTCTCTATTACCTAAAGATATCAATTCTACTTTAATTGAAATCTCATCTACCATGACATATTGATCTATCTCGAATTTACAGGTTGCAAGGTATTTCCTACTGTGAAAACTGGTGGAAATGAAGACCATGAAGAAGAATGTAATTATGGCGAAAAGAAAGAATAAAGACTCACAACTACCACATGATGACTAAATCAATGGACAATGTTGTAACTATGGTCATCCAATAGATCTCTACGGCTGGGGACAAGCAACAAGTCAAATCCAAACATATGCTTCTATCCCTTTCTAAAGGATCCCTCTCGTAGAACTATTTCCAAGGCCTTGAATATATTTGGGCTTGGACCTATTTATGTTTCATCTCTAGGTGAAGGGAAAAATTGTGGTTACCTTCTTCCTCTATGAGAGGGTTTGGTGAAATTTTGGAATTGTTCCTCCTCCTCTAGGGTTCTTCTTCGAACAATATTTAGTAAAGTGACCATACTCATGGAAATCATTACACTTGATGTGGTTTAAGGCATATCCTCAACTTGATTGAAATATAGATACCACTTATTAAGGTATAGCTTGTTATATCCAAAGAAGCAAGGACCACTACAAAAAATAAAATATATGTATTATTTACTTTGAAAATGGAGACTAATGTAATGTTTATTATAGATGAAATATTGGACCCCCCTTTAAGATGGGTCATCCATTACTTTTGAATCTAAGCTTACAAGGGTTTGTGGTTTGACCATGACACCATGAACTTCCCATTCAAAATTTGTTTGGTGAACAATAATGCTTTCTTCTTTGGCCCTTCAAATGAAATTTACAATTTGTGGATTCCTCTTTGGCTTTTCTAGCACTCTTACTGTAACACACCCATGACGGGGCAACAAATTTTATTTTGATTTTCTTAAAGGACAAGAACTCCATTCATGGTTCCTAATTTTGGAAGGTCAGAGGGTCAGTCTGACCTCCTAGTCAAGGATCGTTATTGACCATGTTGTGTTGGAGCGACTCTTTGATTCCCTACTGGGACCTCTACTTAAACAAATCCACAGGTCCTCTTTATGAAACTCTGCCTATGTGACTAAGCACAAAGCGCGAGCTTCACCTCCACGCGATCACGCGCCTACACGAAAGTGTTTCAAGACTTTGTATGTCGGGACTTCGACGTATGAGCCTGTAGCACCACTTTTCACTCACTACGGTGTAAGTGTTACTACGCGGAATAACAACATTCTCACTCACAATTAATCGCGTGCATTAAAAACAAGTTGAACACATTCAACACAGAGTAATCATATGATTTACTTCCATCGTCAACATTCAATACTATTTAACATCAATTCATATACACAGCAGAATACATGATGATTATAATACACAGAGATACAGAAACATAGTTAAAGCATCATCTGGTACTTATCTTTGAACAGTGGTAGATTCCACCAACCAAGTGCAGGCCTTCCACGAACCTCCCAGCCTTAGATCGCACTACTCATCAGCTCAACAGTGGGTCACCCCCGAGCTGGGACTAAGCTCCACCCCAAGGCAAGGAATCATAGGCTAGGCTGAGGTTACAGGGAAAACACACAGTCACGAGGAAGGAATTCTCTTCCAAGAACCACTCACGCTCACTGCCCACAGACCCTCATTCCCCACATGCATGTTCCACCCCAGGAGTATACACCTTCTCTGTCACCTGGATAGTCCTTCGACTGCTAACCTCCCTTGCCTTGGGTTACAGCAACAGACCGAACCAGAAGTCTCCGGGCTCTGTGACAGCTACAAGGTTCATTCCAATAGTCCTCTACTTCCTCTGCGCACTCTCTCACCTAGAGAGAGACACTCACAGGCCAAACCACCTGTTCATCCAACCTCAAACACCCCTCTCCCCTGGAGAGAGTGTTTCACAACTGGTCACAAGCCATACGCAGTCCCGCACTGCGCAGCTGCAACTACCCACGGAAATACAGACACCGACTTCCTCAAAACGGGTTTAGAAATGGCAAAATGGTCTCATGGTCACGGCTTCAGGACAGAGGCTTCACACACAAGTTACATTTCATATAGAGGATGCACACGGATTCCCAGACACCACACAGGATTTTCGGTTCAAAACAGAGGTGAATCTAGCTCTTTCGAAATCAATCATGGGATTTTGGTTCAATACGAAGGTATACACGAGTTTTCTCAGAGCCAGACACAGGATTTTCAGATCACATAGACGCACGAAGGTTCTTTGCAGAACTCCAGTCCGTCGTACTTCTCTGAGCTCGTGCACACTCAGGCCGTCTGATCGAATGAGAGAAGGGGGGCCCTCTCACAGATCACCCTGGCCGTTTTATTCTCATGCACCAAGGTTGACACTTGTCACCCTGGGAACTGCATGCATTCCACCAGCACGCATCCCTTCCTCATGGTTAGGAACTTAGGATAAAACATGAAATGCTCATGCCTTTTGGGAATAATATTAAAATATTATTCCCAAGGCTGAAGCCCACTAGGCTTAACACTTAGCCCCTTGTCCCACCTTCCAGCCCCTAATCCCTTGCCTTCTCTATGGAAGCTTAGTCCCCCTTCACTCATTCATCGTGGTCGGTCTGCACCTGGCGGTGTTTACAAATTTTTATTAATTTTTTCTGCGTGATTACATATACAACAACAAGCTCCTGGCCTTCAACACTTAGGCTCCCTGGCCTAACAAACACATAAGCCACCAGCTTATAAAAACTTGGCTCACCAGCCTATAAAAAATAATTACAATTCCTTTCAGAACATGATTTACAATAGGGCTCGGCCTTGGGGACACTACAATCCCCCTCCCCTTATTTTTGCACTGTCCTCAGTGCAACTTACACTGTCTCTGCAAGCCTTTCAAAATTTTAAAAAAGATGCGGGTACTCTGCCCACATAGCATCTGCATGCTCCCATGTCGTGTCCTCAGGACTGTGCCAGGTCCATTAGACCTTTCCAAGCTCTATAGCTCGATTCCAGAGCTGTTTGCTTTTCCTGTCCAATATGTGCATAGGATGCACTTCCAGGACACCCTCTGGTTCCACCTGAATCACATTCCAATCGATAACATGATTAGCATCATGTACATATTTCTTAAGAAACGAAACATGAAACACATTATGTACAGTCATAGATGTAGGTAGTGCAAGCATGTATGCAACTGGCCCAATCCTTTCCAGGATCTCATATGGCCCACAAAATCTTGCTGCCAATTTGGCGCAACTTCCCAACTTCAGGGAACTCCTGTTAGTCTTCACTTTCAGGAAAACATGGTCACCCACTTTAAATTCTGTATGGGTTCTGTTACCATCAACGTAACTTTTCTACCTATCCTAGGCAGCTTTCAAATTCCATTTAATCCTTATCATTTGGTCTTCCATCTCTTTGAGCAGCTCAAGCCCAATCACTTCTCTATCAGCTGGATTATCCCAGCTTACTGGTGTGTTGCACTTTCTTCCATAAAGTGCTTCGAATGGGCTCATCTTCAATGATGTATGATACCCATTATTGTAGGCGAATTCTACTAAATGCAAGTAGTCCTCCCACCTTGATGGTTTATCCATCACATACATTCTCAGTATGTCTTCTATTACTCTATTCACCCTTTCTGTCTGACCATCAGACTCAGGATGATACGCTGTACTAAAGTTCATATTCGTTCTGAATCCCTTGAACAGTCCTTTCCAGAAATTCGAGGTGAATTTCGGGTCCCTATCAGACACAATTGTCTTAGGAATTCCATGTAAGCGTGCAACTTCTTTTAAAAAGATATCAGCAACATCAGTTGCCCTGTGGGTGGTTTTCAGTGGAATAAAATGGCCATCTTTAGTAAGCTTCTCTACCGCCACCATGATTGAATCATGCTACTTTCTTGTTCTAGGTAGTCCAGTGATAAAATCCGTTGTTACCACGTCCCATTTCCATTCAGGAATGGGTAAAGGCTGCAGCAACCCTGCTGGGTGCCTATGCTTAGTCTTAACCTTCTGGCACTCCATACATCTGGCGATGTATTCAACGATTTCTTTCTTCATACCCGGCCAAAAATAATGGCTTTTGACTACTGCCACAGTCTTTTGATATCCAGGATGTCTAGCATAAGCCACGTTATTCATTTCTTTTAGAATTGCCAGCTTCAATTCTTGGACATTGGGTACATACACTCTGTTTTTATATAGAAGTAAGCCATCAGTTCCCAAGGTGTAACTTTCCTTGGTCTGTGGTTTCTCACGCTATTGTAGCTTTGCTACTAAACCTCTGTACTACAAATCAACATTTGCAGCTTCCAAAATTACATCTTTAATCTCAGTCCTGTACATGCTAATGGCTGTAGCATGTAATTTGTGCACTTTTCTGCTGAGTGCATCAACCACCTTATTTTCTTTCCCTTTGATATGCTTGATATCAAATTCATATTTGCACAGAAACTCCAGCCATCTGATTTGCCTGGAATTTAAAGTCGGCTGATCAAATAAATACTTCAGACCGTTATGGTCTGTTCTCAACTCGAATCTTTTGCCCATGAGGTAATGTCTCCATTTCCTCAAGGCGTGGACGATTGTTGCTATCTCTAAATCGTGAGTGGCATAATTTCTTTCATGCTCTTTCAGCTTTCGGGAGTCATAACAAATTACAAATCCCTCTTGGCTGAGAAATCCTCCCAGCCCCTCCTTACATGCATCGGTGCACACTACGTAATCCTTATTTGGATCTGCAATCTTCAATATTGGAGCGTTGGTTAGCAACTGCTTCAATCGCTGGAAGCTGCTCTCACATTCTTCAGTCCACTGGAACTTCTTATCCTTCCTTTGCAAGGAAGTGATAGAATGAGCTATCCTTGAGAATCCAGCTATAAACCTTCTATAGTAGCCTGCCAGACCCATAAAAGATCTAACTTCCGCCACATTCCTTGGCGCTGACCATTCTCGAATGGCCTCAACCTT
>ML782698.1:885627-906061 GCA_009831015.1 Picea engelmannii
CAACAAAGATTAAGGAAGCGATTACAAGGTATGTCTCTTATTCTCACTTCCAATTTAATTCAATAGTTAGTTCTAGGGAAAGCGGTATATTCTGTCCTGTTTTGTTCTAGATCCAGGTGGATCTAGGGAGATCGGTTTGTGTCTGCACTTACGGATTAATATTGAAACAATGAGGATGTTACCATGAGGTTTTTCTCACACTCTTTGTCTGGAGATGTTGTTGTGTGGTTTAGATGTTTGGAAGTTGGTTCTATCAGCTCCTGGACCGAGCTATGCCATGCATTTTTAAAGTGTTGGGGTGAGAACAAGTCCCTGGATCAACACTAATTTGAGTTTAATGCCTTGAGGAGAGGGGAAGAGGAAGCCTTGGTTGTCTTCAACATGAGGTTTTACAACGTTTATGATAGTATTCATGTGGAGATCAGACCCACAGATACTACTGCCATGGTGTACTATGTCATGGCTCAGCATCCAGAGCTTGTCCTTCTCCTGAGAGAAAGGAAATATTCATCGTTAAGACATCTGTTTGAAGATGTTGTAGAGGTCGGAAAAAACATCAGGGCTAGCAAGTGGGTTCATACACAGGCATATCTCGAAAATTTGCATGAGCAAGAAGACTGTCAATCTGTTTCAGATTATGAGCAAGAAGATAGTGAATGTGAATCAGATCTAGAACAACAACGAGGAAGTGGGTGTGAATCACATTTGGAATCAGATCCTTCAATAGTTACATATTTTTCGATGGGCAGGAATGAATATCAATCTTATGATTAGTTTCCAGAACATTTTGAGCATGTAGCAGTGGCTTATTGCATAGATAACTTTATGTTCTTGGCTTATCATAGTTTTGATGTTCTAAATTATGTTGCACCATTATCTTGTGACCATTCTTACGAAGAAGAAACTACAACTGTTGATGATCAAGACTTGGTTTCAAAAGAGTAAGGAGGGAATTTATTTGCAAGAAGAGAGAATTTTACAGAGGAGCAGTCTGGTCTTCTAAAGCAGTCAGGATTCTTTCACATTATTCATGATCCTGTGGCCATATACATGGAGTCTTACATTTCAGATGTTCTGGAAATTTCAAAAGGAATTATTTCGTCGATACTCACAGGTGAGTATGGTTTCATGAAAGTTTTCCAAGACCAAACTATAGAGCCTTTTCCTTTATTCATTAAGGAAAAGCATTGGGTGGAAATCAACTATCCCGGACCCACAGAAGACATGGAGCAGTATGTATAGGAGGAGCAGTTTATCTCCTGTCCAGAGCCTGTAAGTGAGAAGACATCGCCTGGGACCAGTCATCCTGCATCGACTGTTCACCCACCTATGTCTACCAGAGATATTCAGCCATGTGTGAGCAGATATGTAGCAGAGAAGGCTGCCTACTACAATTTTTTTGGAGTTTGTCGCTTGGCCTACGAGCCTGTGAAGAAATACATGGAGTTGTATTTCCTTCATGTTTGGAAGTCGCCCAACTTTATCCTGACCTCAACATTAAGAGGAAAGATGAAGAATGTAACTGTTATGTTGTCACGGTTGCATTATCTATTATCAATCACGAATGGAGTGAAGGAGCTTCCAGTTACGAAGTTACTTGAATGGCTATGGTGGAAATTTTATTTCACCTAGCACTGTGTAAAAATCAATTAGTTTAGGACTGTATATAAATAAGCTCCTTGGAGCATGTGTATTTATTTTCATTTTTACTTATCGGCCTGTATTTTTCAGCGGGATGTTTTGAGCTCGACTCCATATCCCAATGCATAAGGTGACTGTAATTGCCTGTTCTTGGTAGCTCGCAGGGAGCATGCCATCCCCTATAAAGCCAAATGCTATCACATATAGTTGTCAGGGGCAGCAGGTTGCCCAAGTTTGCGGCCTGCGTAAGAAGCGTCAAAGTGCAACACTCAGAGCAGTCCAATATGGACTCAAATTGAGCGAGTGAGCAAGTTCAGTTTTCAACGGCTGGGATTCCATGTGAAGTTCAGATCAGCGGCCCTCAGGCGATCAGGATCATAAAGTTGCATGAATTTTAACGTCAAACAGAGGTCCAAAATTGCGAGGTAAATCCTAGTCGTTGGTGTTGGGAAGGGCACGTGGCGAGAGATCATCATTTCGCTGACTCGTGGAGTGGAAAATTCAAAGAGCAGAGTCGCAAGGACTCACGAAATATGAACTCACAAGTTTATCTGAGTTGTTAGATCAAGGAAAGTCATGGACCGTTGATCTGAGGCGATCGCAAAATCGGAAATTGGGAGAAAGGAGGTGAGTAGTCTTTCAACTTCCTGAGACTTGAAATCTTGATTTGCAAAGAGGAGATCTGGACCGTGAATCTTAGAGGGATGCATGGCGCCAGCTCCGAGAAGTCACGATTTCATGAATGGGGGGTCTTAGCATGGAGCATGACGCAATTTTGCGAAACATGAAATCACGAAGCGCCCAAGGACTAGGCCCAGGGTCACGACCCAAGGTCACATGAACAGTGGGTCCAGGAGGAAGGGTTAATGCCCATCGCATAGCTGGAGACTCGGGTTTTTGAGGAGGTAATCATGGTCGTCAATTTCAAAGCAGGCCCAACCGTCGATTTGAAAAGTCCATTTCACAAGTTCGTGCATCGTGATATTTCGAATCAAGTGGAGTGGAGACTCCCGAAATGAAAAATCTTGAAGCACTCATAAATTAAGCGTTGGGTCATGGCTCAAGGTCGCATGCAAGTAAGGGTGCAAAATCCACAAGGTCTATGCCAAAGGACGAAGGCGCTCGTGTTAGTTACAAAGTGAAACCATCGCATTTTCAAGATCATAGGGTGAGCTTAGTCCTCTGCCAACAACACACAACAGCCCCTGGGAGTTTAACCTTGTTGTGATCCCGAGAAGGAGCAGCAAATGAAAAAGGAGCGATGGTTGAAAGCTTCAACTCACTCCATAAATGGAAAGCATGGAGGGTCTGGTTGTAGAGACAGAGTTGTTAGCTAGAGCCCCCCTCGATGGACGTTTTTTCCTGAAGGCCCATGCTGAATTAAGGTTGCGTGCCGAGTTAAGGTTGCGTCTAACAAAGGAATACCTGCACAGTCTGACTGAGAAGACACATACGTAATGCCTTAAATGCAATGACTCGAACACGTCTTTGTTGTTTTGGCTCTGAGTATATAGGAGTCATTTTGATATTTTGTGATGGTCGATGGTAGAGAAAAGCTCTCGTATTTTAAAGTTTTAAATGAAGCTTTTGGTTATCTGGTTATGATTGGTAATCTGAGATTTTTGGTTTAATGACAGTTAGCTTCCTTTCTCCCTCTTGTTTTCCTCTGATGCTGAAAGACTTCATGATTGGCTGATTCACGTGAATTATTGTGACTATATTATGATGAATGTTTGATTATAGTGTCGTTGTAATTCCTTTCAGTTTCTTTGAGATTTGAATTCAAAAAAGATCTTGTTTTCAGATCTTTTCCTCCTTAGGTTGTTGGAAGACCTGATGTCCACAACAAGCCTCTACTTTTTTCTCACCAAAGTCTTCCTCCTACTAACCCTTACTACAACCGACTGACTGAAGTTAAACTAAGACCTCACCTGCTTATGCATACCAATCCAGTTTTCTAAGTTAAGATGATATTTTCTTGATATTGCGCCCATTTGACCCTTTTATAATCAACCTATGACATAAAAATCTGATGGGTACTTGGCTTACCTTTGACGCAATCCGGAGGTGACTCTCAGTGCTAACAGATGCTATGGATCTAAGTAAATCATTACTTAATACTTAATATTAATTATTTGTGTTATGATTATTATAATGAGTATTTAGTTTTAAATTACTTTTCAAACTTCATTCTCTATTATTTTATTTGGTAACTTATTAATTTTATATTCATATTCACATAAAAAGAACTTAATCTCTATGTAGTAGGTTGTTTAAAAGAGATCCTGCCACCCTAATTTAAAAAAATAAAGACATGCTTTTGGTTTCTCAATCTAGAAGTAAGCCTATTACTCTATCTAAAAGCCCATCTAACCGTGTTATGATTTTCTTTAAACAAAATCCGAGATTTCTGAAGGTAACTTTAACCATATGCCTATAAAGGTTGTGATCAAAGGATTCTTAAAAAAATAAAGGAAGATAAGTGCACCATAAAATCTATGATTTGGGAGTCATTCATTGGGGTCTAAAATCACATCAATTGTTGTAGATAGAGTGCGATCTCCTTGCATTGCCACTGCATCTACGTCCCTTGTTACAGTTAATTCCTATAGCACATTATTTTTGTGTTTTTTAATTATAGCTAAGAGCCAAATCGATATTCCTTGGTTGTCTAGATTCAATTTGCTCTTCAATTTCTGAAGTCTCTTATGCATCTTCAATTGTAAATTGAAGTATTGCAACTATAATTTTGAACATTATGTCAAATATTAAACTACACTCTAGATAACCACCAATAGTCTCATTTCATCCATGTCATGGATGTATAAAGAAATGAGAGTATATGGATCTTATGCTTGTCCTTCAAAGACTGACAATGGAGTTGTGTCATGTTGTCATCTATGTGATCGTTGCTAAGTGTATAGATTGAAGGCAATTCCAACACTTATTTCAATTCATTTTGTTTCCATTGTTGTCACATCAAATGTGGATTCCATTTCATAGTAAGAAGGAAAGGGAAGAGAGAATGAATTGTGCAAAAAAATGCATTTGAAAAAGTAAACAATCAAACCCCTACAATTCTTGTTGAAAAAAACTATAAATTTGTGTAGACAAAAGAATGAAAAAAATATTCAATGCAGTGCCCTAGATAACATTAATCATAACCTATACATGGAATCTAATTGGTCTCTCCATTGAAGGAAAGTGTTCGCTTGAATCCCTTTGCTCTTAATTACACAAGCTAGTAATACCTTCATATGCCAATATGAGACTACAATTTTGGTGTACTTTGATTCCTCGTTCTTGGCAAAGCTAATGTATGGAATAAGTTTCATAATTTTTACATCTTCCTCAACATTTGAAGTTCTCCCCCTTTTCATCCCGACTCTATCTTCCATGACCTTGACCTCTCTTCTGACCACTTTCAAATTCCTAATCTAATATGTTTAGTAATATAGTATGTCTAGTATGAGGTGATAACTAATGCATCCCTCATATTCTTCTTACATTGTGTACCTCTCTTCTTAACCTCCTGATTCGACACCAATGTTTTGTGTTCTATGCAGATAGATAGAGGATTATCTCAAAGAGATAATTCCCCTATCCACCAACATTTTGGGTAAATGATTATCATAAATCTTCTAAATACTCTTTCAATTGACTATATCAAACTCCTTTGGAGGAATTTTCCAACTCGTCATCATAATGAATAATTATAATAATTATAAAAAATTAGGATATTATAGTAAAAATACCTCTACCGAATGTTGTTCAATCCCTCACCACATGCACTCATGTCCCGCCCATCTCAAGAAGTTCTCCCCATGAATCAAAATCATTAAATGAGCAAACCGTTACAGCGATATGAGAGGCAAAGCTCCACTTAATAGGCTTGATTTGGAATGTAAAATATCAGATTAAATTATTTTTGAAATGTAAGCATTAAATCATTACCCTAATACAAATATGCATGTTTACTTTAGAGACTCTTTTAGAGGATGTTTCATGCATTGAAGTGAAACATATTACACTATGTTATATTTCATTGAGTGAAGTGAAACTCACATTTATCTAAATTTGTAGAAATATGGAATGTTGTGCATTGTTGTGAAGTGAAATTATGGTACGTGTAGTAGTGAAATTTGTTGAAATTATTTTATATTATGCATTTATGTTTATGTTTAACACAAAGTAAAATTGGTTAAATAATCTATCATATGATATATGTTAGTAATGATATATACAAAGCAATTGATTATTTAGAAAACTTGTATATATCAATCTAAGTTTAATGAATATTAAATACATTGTATGAAGTGTTTGAGCTCACTTTTTCTTTATGACGAGGAAATGTAAGAAGACAATGGGTGAAGCCAGACATATCCTTTCCCTTATGAAAACGCTAAAATCCAAGTCATCATGGATCAATTATTCCTTCAAACTCCCTTTTCTAAAAATTCTTTAATCCTAAGCATCATAGATTGAAAATCATACTAGTCAATCTAGCTTGTCTAATATGATATGCATGCAATAGAAATCTCATTTTATGATAACAATGCCATATTTCTTTTTATGACAACATCATTATTATGAATTTTCATAATAATGTTCACTCACCGATTCACTTCGTATTGTTCATTGTATGACATAATTACATAAGAGAGTTTTCAAGTCTCTCCAAGTCTCTCCATGGTAGTACACTCTTGAAAGGTTTTTGCTTAAGCTCCAACCACATTATTTTTAGAGAAGAACATATAAATATATATCTACTAACAAAGAAACATGGATCTACACTAATTTAAATACACCCAACCCTTCATCATTTCCATTGATCACTGTTACAACCACATTTCTACTACAATCAAGTAGCCTACAAAAAAATCACAATATGAAAATAAGAAGGCTATGTAAAAAAATTGAAAACATTTGACCAAAAAAGAAGAGAAAACGTCATGAAGGCTTAACCCTAAGGTGCTCAACCTAACTAAAGTAGTGCCAAACTTCTCATCTTGTGATTGTATGCTTCCTTGGAAAGATGCACCATTTCCAATCCTCTAACATCGACAAAAATGTGCCATAATGGGTTGCCTACCCTTTGAAACATGTGCAACCAATTGCAGATGTACATGTGATCAAATTGATGATGTGGCACTTCCATTCTTCAAGTGGGACAAAACCATATCAATACGAATCTAATATACAGATGGTTTCATGAATTTTGAAGATTAAATGTGTCGGTCATGAATTATAAATAGAGTAGTGCAAAAAATGGGATTATTGGATATAGGAACAAACGTTGGGTATTTGAATAGGTAGATTGAACTTGTCATTTTTGTCCTTAAAATTTGAAATGGTTTAAATCTCAAATTCCATGGTCGATCCTTCACTTTCTAAGCTCTTTCATCCTTATGTATACTAGGTAAAAAAATGATGCCATAATTTGATATCTATCAAAGTAGTATTATACCAGTGAAGAATGCACATAGATATGAATAAGGAGCAGGTGGACACCATTCCCTCGAACAATGCACCTTCTAATAGCCCAAAAAAATGCACAAGTGTGCCCAAAATGTGCTCAATGAGAGTTTCAATTGACGTAGAATCTGGTAGAGAGTGTTGGAATTGGAAAATCGAGTGAGGAATTTGTTAAAAAGGTACAAATGATAATGAGGTGGATGGTTAATGGTGAATCGATTTATTTTCACTGTGAATACTATTGTGATTGTTTGGCTTCAAGACAATGATATTGCAGATCAATGGGGAAGACCCTCCCCTCTTGGCCTCTGCTTAATATCCTCATCAGTGAATGGAGCACATTTTTTAAGGACTATGATCCATTGTGTAAGCAATAGTATTTCTCCCTTGAGAAGTTTTTAGGCCTCCTAGGCATATCAATGGAAATTCTTGGCACTAAGGATGTGCTTGTGGATGACGCTACATCCATGGTGGTTTTCTCGTCTTGAGAGCTTGTTTTCTTTTGTTCAAGTGTTGGGTAGATGCATATTTCTCTATTACCTAAATATATCAATTCTACTTTAATTGAAATATCATCTACCGTGACATACTTATCTATCCTGAGTTGACAGGTTCCAAGGCATTACCTACTATGAAAACTGGTGGAAATGAAGACCATGAAGAAGAATGTAATTATGGTGAAGAGAAAGAAGAAAGACTCACAACTACCACATGATGATTAAATCAATAGACAAGGTTGTATATATGGTCATCCAATAGATATCTATGGTTGGGGATAAGCAACAAGTCAAATCCAAACATATGCTTCTATCCCTTTTTGAAGGATCCCTCTTGTAGAACTATTTCTAAGACCTTGAATATATTTGGGCTTCGACCTATTTATGTTTCATCTCTAGGTGAAGGGAAAATTTGTGGTTACCTTCTTCCTCTATGAGAGGGTGATCTAGGTGTATATTAGTGGCCACGCACCTATTTCAACTGGCACAAAACAGTCTTCTAGCAACTTACTATTTTTAGCAGGTTTTCGGTTCCTAAAATTTCGAGGCCATTTTGAGGGCCTAAATGAAGTTTTTTAGGGATCGAGCAACTCTATTATATCCAAAGGCTCTGATTGATCCCCCAAAATGAATCCCCTCAACAATAAATTTCCAACAAGCTATCGTGCACCCCAAATGAAGATCGTATGCCAAAGTTACGCCCCGAGAAGTTGATACACCAAACTACCCAAAACAGGGTCCACAAAATTGTTGGATTTTCATCATCCGGGGTTAGGGTTTTGTATTTTATTTATGTTAAAAATTCCTTTAGAGCCTCATTGTAATCATGCTCTTGCAAAGGAGCATAGCCATTTGATCCGGATTATTTTCGGCACGAAATGAGAACGGAGATATAATAAAGAAATGCGCAGAGATATCGTGGATATTCAATAATATAACATAAATGTATCAGAGATGCAACCATAAACACAGAGATATAGTAATACACGATTTCTATTAATGAAATAAATGTACAGAGACTGTAAAAATACAGAGTGAAAGACTCACTAGAATGGTGGCAGCTTATCTCTGAGAAGAGATGTGACGACTACTCGCATTCGCAAGAAGATGAGTACAATGAGGCTCTGAAGGCATTTTTACAATAAACATGAATGACAAAAACCCTATACATCCAAAAACCTAACCCTAGGAGATGAAGCGCCAAAATTCATGTGGGCCCCGTTTGGGTAAGTTAGTACATCAACTTCCCGGGGTCATAACTTTTGCATATGATCTCCGTTTTAGGCACATTATAGCCCATTGGAAAGGTATCGTCGAGGAGATTCATTTTGGGGGCTCAATTATGTCTTTGACTATAATTGAGAAGCTCAATCTCGAAAAACTTCATTTAGGCCCTCAAAATGGCCCCGAAAGTTAAAACTACTAAAAATAGTAAAATGCCAGAAAATTGTTTTGAGCCAGTTGGAAAAGGTGGGTGGCCACCGATATCCACCTGGATCAATACTCCCTCCTTAGGAAGAAATGATATCCATTGTGTTGAGTGCTCAAGGGAGAGGGAAAAGTGTTTGTTGAATCTGCATCTTTGTGCGTTGCTTGCCTTGCTGGAGACGTCATGCTGCTTAGTTTGTCGAAGTATGTCACGAACCTGTTGAGGCTGAGGATGTTCAAAAAGTCAAGCTAAACGAGAGGACAATGTGTAGAAGGAATCTTTGTGCTTTGTTGCAACCTTTTCGACCTGCTTCTGTTGGATAGAAGGTGCTTGGGGTGAGGCTGTGGTGGTTGCAATGTCCTTATGTTCCCCCTTTTAACAGATTGTGAAGAAGTTGAATTTTGCAATATGAGATACTACCTTGAGACACTGTTTAGGTGGAACAATAGTCGAAACTACCTCTGGTATTTTGTAGAGACGACCCCTTAGAGAAAGAATGACATTGCGGGATCGAGACTCATAAACATGATGGCGTCTCCACATATATGGTTGGCCCAAGATAACATCACAGACATCCAGTGGGGAAACATCACATAATACCTCATCCTTGAAGGGTTGGATGTCGTATGAAAATCGACATTGTTGGCTGACATGGAGATCTCGTCCTTGGCGAAGCCACCCGATGTTGTATGGTTGCGGGTATGGTGTTGTCGAAAATCCCCACTATTTGAAAACCTCTGCTGAGATGAGGTTCTTCTGGCTTCCGCTATCAACAATAAAATGCAACGGGGTCCCCTTCACCCACATCTGTGAATGAAAAAGGTGCTCCCCCTCTTCGGGATCTGTTGGTTCTTCTGGTTTAATTATTGTGGTCGCGACAATAGTAGTGGGTTCTGCATCAATGGTCTGTCCTTTACCAGTATTTTCATAATCGGATTCTGAATCAGGGTTTGGCTCCTTGTCTTTGATCTCGACCACCAATGACTTTTTTGAGCGACATTCATCGATGCTGTGCCAGGGTCTTTTTTGGAAATCGCACCATTTTCTGGTGTCCTTCTTTGTCTTCCTGTGACCCTTCTTTTCCTGTGGCTTGGACTGGTTTTCAAGAGACTGTTTGTTAGGGCCGTCTTTGTCATACTTTGGTTGTTACAGATTTACAGACCCGAACTCCCGTTTGTTCTGGTGCTTAAATTTCTTCTCGATTTTAACAGCATATCGATAGGCAGCATCGAGTGATGAGATGTCCAAAAAATCCATTTCAGTTTGGATGTATCTATGTAGATCCCCGCGGTATTTCAAAACCAAATGTCGTTCGAATTCTTTGATACCCATCTTGGTGTGCAAAGTATGGAAGGAATTGGTGAACTCCGGAATTGCTTGGCCCCTCTCTTTCCGCAGTGTGGTCCATCTCATGTACTGGTCCTCATAGTTTCCAATGGGGTAATATTGTTCCTTTACCACATCCACAAAAAAATACCAAGTGGGCTCGGCCCCATATATTCCAGACTACTATGTGGAACTTTGCTCCCAATAATTTTCCCACCAATGTTTGACATGAGGGAGAGCTTTAAGGAGTGCGAAGGTGATCTTTTCTCCGTCGGAAAAATTGTGAACAAAGAAATAACCTTCTAGCAGAGTTAACCATTTTTCTAGAGCTTTTGCATCTATCTGACCTTCAAATACAGGAATATCAAAATTAAATTGTACCTTGAAAGGTGAGGTGGCTCCAAAGTGGTTTCTTAATGAATATGTGCATGTTGATATCGATAGGCATTGAAGGATGTGGGAAAAATTCTCCATCATTTCGTCCCTCTGTCGCGTGAGAGATTTCTCAAGCAACAGATTGATAGGATCGTCTTTTTCGTAGTTTTTATTTTCTCCTACCATTGAGGGTTTATTGGGTGTGCAAGAGTGATTGTCTTCAAGAGAGACAAGATCAAGACCCAACTTGATCTACTCGGACCTCATTGGGGACATGCATTGAAAACAAAAACCATCAAGAGCAGCATGCTCTGATACCACTGATCCAAATTATTTTATGCACGAAATGAGAGCGGAGATATAATAAAGAAATGCATAGAGATATTGTGTATATCCAATAATATAACAGAAATGTATCAGAGATGCAACCATAAAAATAGATATAGAATAATACACGATTTCTATTAATGAAATAAATGTACAGAGACTGTAAAAATACAGAGTGAAAGACTCGCTAGAATGGTGACAGCTTATCTCTGAGAAGAGAAGTGACGGCTACTCGCATTCGCAAGAAGATGATTACAATGAGGCTCTTAAGGCCTTTTTACAATAAACGGGAATGCAAAAAACCCTAGACATCCAAAAACCTAACCCTAGGAGATGAAGCGCCAAAAGTCATGTGGGCCCTGTTTGGGTAAGTTAGTACATCAACTTCCCGGGGTCATAACTTTTGCATACAATCTCCGTGTTAGGTGCATGATAGCCCGTTGGAAATGTATCATCGAGGAAATTCATTTTGGGGGCTCAATTATGCCTTTGGCTATAATTGAGAAGCTCGATCCTAAAAAACCTTCATTTAGGCCCTCAAAATGGCCCCGGAAGTTAAAACTGCTAAAAATAGTAAATTGCCAAAATTGTCAGAAAACTGTTTTGAGCCAGTTGGAAAAGGTGGGTGGCCACCGATATCCACCTGGATCACCGTCGCATCTCTTCTCAAAGATAAACCACCACCATTCTCGCGAGTCTTTCACTCTTTATTTTTACAGTTTTGTACATTTCGCACATTAATAAAAATTGTGTATTATTGTATATATGTGCCTCTTGTTATATATATGATATATCTCAGTTATAGTATTGGCTCTCTTGCAATATCTCTGTATATTTCAGTGTTATATCTCTGCTCTCATTTCGTTCCGAAAATAATCTGGATCAGTGGTATCAGAGCATGTTTCTCTTGATCGTTTTTCAGTGCATGTCCCCGAAGAGGTCCAAGTATAGAAAGTTGGGTCTTGCGCTTGTCTCTCTTGAGGACAATCTCTCTCGCATGTCCAAGAAACCCTCCATGGCGGAAGAAAATAAAAACGACGGAGCAAAAGATTCTATTAATCTGTTGCTTGAGCAAGCTCTCACGCGACAGAGGGACAAAATGATGGAGAATTTTTCCCACATCCTTCAATGCCTGTCGATAACAACAGGCGCGTCTTCATCAAGTGGCCACTTTGGAGGCACCTCTCCTTTCAAGGTACAAGTTAATTTTCTTATTCCTGTATTTGAAAGACAGATAGATGTGGATGCCCTAGAAAAATGGTTAAATATACTAGATGGTTATTTCTATGTTCACGATTTCTCTAACAGGGAAAAGATCACCTCTGCACTCCTTAAGGATCTCCCCCATGTCAAACATTGGTGGGAAAATTACTGGGAGAAAAGTTCCACAGAGGATTCTAGAATATATGGGGCCAAGCCCACTTGGGATTTTTTTGTGGATGCGGTCAAGGAACAATATTACCCTGTTGGTAACTATGAATACCAATACATGAGATGGACCACATGGCAGAAAGAGAGGGGCCAAGTAGTGTTGTAGTTCACCAATACCTTCCATACCTTGTGCACCAAGCTGGGTATCAAAGACTTCGAGAGACATTTGGTTCTGAAATATTGTGGGGCTCTACATAGATACATCCAAACTGTAATGGGTTTTCTGTACATCTCATCATTGGGTGTTGCTTATCGATATGTTGTTAAAATCGAGCATAAATTTAAGCACCAGAACAAGTGAGAGTTTGTGTCTTCAAATCCGCAACAACCAAAGAATGATAAAGACGACCCTAAAAAACAGCCTCACGACAACCAATCCAAGCCATAGGAAAACAAGGGTAAAGGAAAGACAAAGAATGACACTGGAAAATGGTGTGACTTCCACAAAATCACTTGGCAGAACACCAATGAATGTTGTTCAAAACAGTCATTGGTGGTCGAGATCAAAGAAAAAGAGATGAACCCAGATTCAGAAGTTGATTCAGAAAATAATGGAAGGAGACAGATTATCGATGCATATCCCACAACTACTATCGCAACCACAACAATTCAACCAAAAGAGCCAGCAGATCCTGAAGAGGGGGAGCACCTCTTTCATTCACAAATGTGGGTGAAGGGGACCTTGTTCCATGTCATTGTTGATAGCGAAAGCCAGAAGAACCTCATCTCAGCAGAGGTAGTCAAACAATTGGGGTTGTCGACAACACCACACCTGCAGCCATACAACATCGAGTGGCTTCGCCAGGGATGAGATCTTCATGTTAGCCAGCAGTGTCACATGTCCTATGGAATCCAGCCCTTCAAGGATGAGGTATTGTGTGATGTTTCCCCTCTTGATTTATATGTTGTTCTTTTGGGCCGACCATATATGTGGAAACGTCATGTTGTTTATGAGTCTCGACCCCGTAGTGTCATTATTACTCTGGGGGTTCAGCTCTATAGGATACCAGAGGTAGTTCCAACTATTGTTCCACCAAAAAAGTGTCGCAAGGTAATCTCTCATACTGCAAAATTTGGCCTCTTCACAATCTGTTCAAAAGGTGAACAGAAGGCCACTGCAACCACTGCAACCTCAACACCTTCCATCCAGCATAAGAAAATTGCAGAAGAGAAAGAAGATATTGTTTATTCACCTACGACGGTGCCTACACAGTGACCCGTCAAGCCAAGATACAACAATTTGGTTTAACAAATTCAACCCCACCAGCAACAGGTTTATGACAGCCTTCCACAAACCAAGCAACGCAACGTCTCCAACAAGGCAAGCAACTCACCATGATTCAGATTCAATAAACATTTTCCCCTCTCCCCCAGGAACTCAATGCAGTGGAGACCATTTCTTCCTAAGGAGGGAGGATTGATCCAAGAGGATATTAGTGGCCACCCACCTATTCCAACTGGCACAAAACAGTCTTCTGGCAACTCACTATTTTTAACAAGTTTTCAGTTCTTAAACTTCCAGGGCCATTTTGAGGACCTAAATGAACTTTTTTCGGGATCGAGCACCTCAATGACAGCCAAAGGCTCTGATTGAGACTGCAAAATGAATCTCATCGATGATACCTTTCCAACGATCTATCGTGCTCCCCAAATAGAGATCATATGCCAAAGTTACGCCCCATGAAGTTGATACACCAAACTACCCAAAACGGGGTCCACAAAACTGTTGGATTTTCATCTTCCGAGGTTAGGGTTTGGATTTTATTTATGTTAAAAAGGCCTTTAGATACTCATTGTAATCATATTCTTGCGAAGGAGCATAGTTGTCACACCTCTTCTCAGAGATAAGTTGCCACCATTCTAGCGAGTCTTTCACTCTGTATTTTTATAGTTCTGTACATTTCACACATTAATAGAAATTGTGTATTATTGTATATATGTGCCTCTTGTTATATATCCGATATATCTCTATTATATTATTGACTCTCTTGCAATATCTCTGTATATTTATGTGTTATATCTCCTCTCTCATTTCGTGCCGAAAATAATCTGGATCAGAGGGTTTGGTGACATTTTGGAATTGTTCCTCCTCCTTTAGGGTTATTCTTCGAACAATATTTAGTAAACTGACCATACTCATGGAAATCATTACACTTGATGTGGTTTAAGGAATCTCCTCATCTAGATTGAAATCTAGAGATCACTTATTAAGGTATAGCTTGTTATATCCCAAGAAGCAAGGACTACTACAAAAAATAAAATATATGTATTATTTACTTTGAAAATGGAGACTAATGTAATGTTCATTATAGATGAAATATTGGACCCCCCCCCCTTTAAGATGGGGCATCCATTACTTTTGAATATGAGATTACAAGGGCTTTTGGTTGACCATGCCACCATGAACTTTCCATTCAAAATTTGTTTGGTGAAGAATAATGCTTTCCTCTTTGGGCCTTCAAATGAAATTTACAATTTGTGAATTCCTTCTAGCATTTTAACAATTTTTGTAGGATTACTTGAGGGATTGGTTCTTTTGGTTGAGGTGACAACCATTATTGTAAAATTTATGAGGCCATCCATGAAGTGAGAGAAAATAGTAATTTTCAGAAGTTCCCTCGGGATGAAATGTCACATAGATCCTTCTCATGTGAGTGTCATGAGGTCCTTAAAAAGCTATAAAACCATTGGTTCAGAGGTTCACAACTAAGGAAAACCCTAACCACATCTGAAATGTAGGATGTGTCTTATTCCTTGACTCATTGTATCAATGTTCAAGGAAGTATTTTATATAAAAAACTAATCATTAAATATTTTACTAATCAATATTATATGTTTTAGTTGATGGATAAAGTTTTAAGTCACGCAAGGGACATTGACTTTTTTGTGGATACTATATGGGTTGAAACAACCTTTTGGTCTTGGAGTAAGACCTAAAATTATTTATGGTTGGCTAAGAGCTCATCTTCCTTAGACGTAAGGAAACAATTGAAATTCCCAAGGCCCTGAGGCATTTGGCAAAATTGAGTCTATCCCCTTATAGACCACCAATGGGTCATTTTAGGTGGCATGGTTTTCCTTAAATAATGGTGACGAGTCAACCCACATTCATTCGTAGATAGCATCCATTGATTGTTATTCTCACTAAATTGACAACTGAGTTATGATAGGTTTTGGCACATTTAGAAAAAATAATAATAATAAATAAATCTAAGTCAATCTTCTCAATTGTCTCCATGCGTTTATATATATATATATATATATATATATATATATATATATATATATATATATATATATATATATATTAGCACTTTGTATTACCTTTCATAGACTAAAATTAGAAAATAACTCATTGACACTCGTGTTGAGGTTGCCAACAAAGGAAACCAACCCCACCACCAAGTGTGAAAGTTCCAAAAATTGTGTTATGAAAACTAGATAGAGACATAGTTAGAGAGTTTGAATTGAAACAAATCGGCCTGGGCCTATGAACTTAACAAAAAAGATGGCCCCGAGATCTGATTGGCCATACAAAAGCTAGGAGGACCAAAACAGAACAAGCCATGGAAATTTATTTACTAAGATAACTATGAGGAAAAGCATGCCTGGACGATTCTGGCCATTGGGGAACCATAAAAACTTGAATTAGTTCCTCATCGTTGTGTCGTTGTTGTGGATCTTTCGTGCCCGATTCCAAGAGCTAGTCCAAATTTTTCTCCATCAAGTATTTCTTCAATTTTTGTTCATCATTGTCCATGTGTATTGCTCATATGAGGTCACGTTGAGCCTCGGTGAATCCAAGATGGGGGAGGGAGTATATTGGGAGATGGAGGCATTATCGAGGTTGGGAACAAGGATAGTGGGGTTGGAGGACAAAGGAGGGATGAGGATTGGTTTGACATCTTCAGAAGTAGAGACAGGGAGAGTGGTTCAATGATCGATTGCGGTATGACAGGAACAATCACAACCAATGTCAGGCGATCGACGAGTATTGTGACCAAGACCACATAGACCAGGACGACTACTGCTTGGGTGTTTCAGCCTGCCCCATTCCCAAGGCATGAAATCAACCCAGGGTCTGCAAAGATGGAGTCTGGAGAGGAAAAAAGGAAAATTCCTAGCATGGATGAGAGACCAGAGACAGAGAAGGATGAAAGTGGAAGTCAGAATTGACCAGAATGAGTACAGAGCAGGATAAGAAATGTTCGTTGAAGCCATAATGATCAAGATGTCAATCATCAGACTGCAGTACTGGTGGAGCTTGAATCCCATCCCCTTCACACGAGAGAGATCTAATGCCAACTCCAGATGGAGAAAGAGCTAAGGGAGAAGGCAAGTTTAGAGTTAATGATTGTCGACGGTCGTCGTTCTCAAGGTGGATAGGGGAGGCCTGGACATGACCCATGACCTCGGTGGCAGCTTGATTACGTGGCACCCCATCTGGGCTTCTCCATGAGCTTATAATGATTATATTATTGTCCATTTATTTGTCATGTTTGCTAAGAGCTTTTAGATTTTTCTTAATGCACTTTTTTTTATATTTTAAAATCAATAATCACTACAAGTCTACATAAATATTCACCAATAACTTCGACATATTGGTGTAAGGTTCCAGGTCTAACATCATTGAATTATCCATAACTTTTATTAATGTATCTATAGATACTAAAACTAACTATTTGTACATATGAGTTTTAGTTAAAATGTCAAACTAAAGTATTTGACAAGGTATTCACGCCATTGATACAAATCCAAGCAATGCAACTATATGTGGAGTACGTATAGAAATTTAAGAATACCATGGGGCTTGAACTGAAAACCACAACCCATTGAGAACATACTGTGAAATACCATCAATGGTTTGATGCATTGTGATAATGTGGTTTAAATAGATCATTTTCATGATGATGACCCAAGTTGAAACCACGATGGGCATAGAACCCTAAAAATTAATTGATTGGTCGAGTTTGATGATGGTTTATATGTTTGTTAAAAAAACGTCCTTAATGAACATAGAACACTTCATCGCATAAAACATAATCAAATCTATATCAACAATTGTCATGAAAGTGAAAAGGGATGGTTTGTGGTTTGTATGTAGAACTGATAATAAAAAAACATCCTTAATGAACTTAGAACACATCATTGCATCAAACACAATCAAATATATATATATATATATATATATATATATATATATATATATATATATATATATATATATATATAAATAATTGTCATGAAAGTGCAAATAGATGGTTATAAAATGAGTATTATAAGAAGAATTGAGATGGACATTGAATATTTGAATCGAATCCACCTAGTATAAAATGGAGAATGTGATCAAGCATAGTGGTCGATTTGTCAAGAACGTGTTTAAATGACATATGGCATATGTTTCCTAAGAAGCCTAAGCTACACCATTAATTGTTCATTAATTTTTTTAGTCATGATGGTTCAAAAGAACGTGTTTAAATGACATATTGTCAACAACGTGTTTAAGAGAAATATTATGAACTTAAATAAAATGTGGTCACATGACATTTTAGAGATATTCCAATATGAATTAGAATATGGTGTTTGTTGCAAATGGGTGCCAAATAAAGATGCACAAGTGTGTATGCATTGAATATGACATAAAATTTCTCATGGCATAGCATGATTCTTATTAGCAATTATGATATGTTAAACTATGTTCACATAGTATTATTAATAATAATATGATTAATATACTTATTTTAGGAAATTCTTTTAATATTAAAAACTAAAATCAAGAATCTTCTTAGTATCATTAATAATAATATGATAAATATATTTATTTTAGGAAATTCTTTTAACATATTTTTGTTTTTAATTGTTGTTATTCTTTTCAAAAGCTAAAATAAAGAATCTTCTTAGATAGTGTAAAATATTTTTTAAATATCGAATAAATTTATATTAAAATTCATTAGCATTATCGAATATTTTTAGTCAATTAGTGAAAAGAATTTTTTTTTAAGAAATAGATATATTATAATAAGATATTATTTCAAAAGGTGAAGAACAATTTTTCTTTTCTCTTGCCTCTTTGATTGTATTTTTGCTTTAAAAAGGTTAAGTTAAAAAATAATATAATTTAGTTGACAACTTTCTAAATATATAATACTTTGATTTTTTATTTTATTATTTTTTTTAAATTAATAAATAAAATTATTAAACATTTTTCTTGAAAATAAATATTACACTAATATATAATAAAAAAATTAAAATTAATATAAACCACTTTAATTAACAATTTTTTAAAATTACATAAACAAACAATAACCTAAAAAACAAATCCTTTCCATTATTTATATACATAGAAAAAAACAAATCCTTTCCATTATTATACATGCCAATAGGCTGGTATATAGTGATGAGTTGGTCATTGACTATATATTAATTCACCAATTGACCAAAAATTAATATGACTTTCTAATGTAACACTTTAGCAATAGATTTTTTTTATTTATTTCATTTATTTAAAAAAAAATTTATCAAGATCTCATTGGCTATTCAAACCTACCTCTTATTGCCGAGTTAACGATGGTTCATGAATGCGGACATAAATTAATATGACTTTCTAATGTAACACTATAGCAATAGAATTTTTTTATTTATTTCATTTATTAAAAAAAAATTTTGTCAAGATCTCATTGGCTATTCAAACCTACCTCTTATTGTCGAGTTAACGATGGTTCATGAATGCGGACATACGACATACGATGTCACTGCAGTCGATGCAGTGCAGATCGAGCCCTTGTCAGTGTCCTCTTGCTGTCATTTGGCAGTCGATGGTTGTCACTGCAGTCGACTCATATTGAAAGATAACTTGCAGGTGGAGAAGATAGAAGCCGAGGAAACCTTGTGAAGGTCCGTGTGCGGTGGTATTATCGGCCGGAGGAGTCTATAGGAAGTCGCCGCCAATTCCACGGTGGAACCCTTTACCCTGGTTTTATGGTCATTGCCGCTCTTCTTTACTGGACTCTCAAATTACTCAGCTTTGCAGTGCACATAAGAAAAGTCTGTGTGTTGACGACACCGTTTTTTGCGTCAAATACGACTCTGGTTTCTTAATTTTTCGGTAAGGAGATTTGGGTTTCCGGTGCCGGACTTGCAGCAGCGACTTTGATTGCCAGTTGTCCCGGCTACATTTCTCGGTCCGTTGTTGGATCATACGATAACGAAGGGGTGGCGATCTTTGCCCTGCTTTTAACTTTCTACATGTTTGTTAACACTGGATCCCTGGCCTAGTCGGTCGCCTCAGCTTTCGCTTACTTTTACATGGTGTCTGCGTGGGGAGGTTATATATTTATCATCAATTTAAGTCCTATCTATGTCGTGGTGCTTCTGGTAACTGAGAGATATTCATTGTGATTGTACATCGCATACAATTGTAGGTACATCCTGGGAATGCTCCTTGCGATGCAGATCCGGTTTGTAGGCTTTCAGCGTGTGCTGTCTGGCGAGCACATGGCTTCTATAGGGGTCTTCTTCTTGTTGTAGGTGAGTCCAATGTATTGAAACATTTAAGGAACCATATTTTGGAAGTGTTGAAACCTTTGGCAAATTTTTATAATACTCAGGAATGTCAACTATACAGAATTTTAGGTATTTTATACAGCACCGATACAATTGAGGGCAAATGCAGTGTGCATACTTTCAATAACTACACCAGACTGGACAGCTTTTGATGCTATAAACAGAAGACATAAACTTGTCTGTTTTATGGCTTTTGACGTTGTAAACAGAAGACATGTTTTAAGAGTCGTTCGGGGTACTGCTTTCTTTCGTGTATTAATACTTACAAGTTTCCATGATTTCCTGTAAAGCTTTCTATTTCGAGACTTTTTTCTTTTGGCTTCATTTTTAAGGGTTACATTTTTTGGTTTTGGTTGCTTGGTAAGGTTTG
>ML782698.1:917247-927901 GCA_009831015.1 Picea engelmannii
TTTTTTCTAAATAGTTGGTAGTGGTGTGAACATATAATTATGGCTTTATGGTATGGTATGTTAGGTGTAAATAGTAATGTTGCCCAATATTTAATACATAATTGATATATTTAATGACATAATTGCAATTATATTTAATGACATAATTAATATGTTTTTCAAGTTATTTTTTATTATTGTTTGGAAACAAAGTTATGTTTGATCAAATTGTTCAATTACAAGTGACATTATTTTTAAATTATTTAATAATAAAATAACATGTTTTTATTGTTCTTTATATTTATGTGTAATTGATATGTTAATTAATTTATGTGTAATTGATATGTTAATTAATCATGAATGACATGTTTGGTAGTTAATCTAAGTTTTATGTGAAATTTTCTTGAAAAAAATGTTTTATATTAATATGACCCTATTTTTAAGTTATTTAATAATGAAATGACATGTTTTTATTGTTATTTACATTTATGTGTAATTGATATGTTAATTAATCATGAATGACATGTTTGGTAGTTACTTTAAGTTTTATGTGACATTTTCTTGAAAAAAAATGTTTTATATTAATAAGAAAATTTATATATACAAAAAGAGACCAATATGTAAGTCAAGGTTGTGAGAGTTGTAATAAAGTTAAAATATATAGAAATTGACATGTTTGTATTTATAAGTAGTATATAATCTTTTTTTCTATTTTTTTTTTAAGTTGGGTAAAATATTTCTATTAGTCACAACTTTTGGAACAAGTAGATAGTATTATTAGCAATTGCTCCTAATGGTGCATAGGGTGTCGTAAAAAAATCTGTTTGTGGAAATTTTACATGTATTAAGTGGATTTGAATATAGACCATGCACGTGGAATTATGTATTTTTTTTCCTTTGTGAAATGGAATAAAGTTATTTTACTGCAATGGTCATGTTTTTAATTCATCATTTTAAGGTCATGGTGGGCATTCCATGTGATCGGGTGTGATTTGTTGATAGATTCAATCCAAATGCATATAACTTGAGTTGAACACATTGCCATGGCTTGGTTATTCCCTGCAATTGAAAAGATAAGAAGTATGTATTTTGCAAATAATGGATCAAGCCAATTAATTGTCACATGGGCTTTGAGTAGGAAGAGGGAATGACTTTACTTGGCCTAGATCCATTGTTATGTATGGATACTATGGGTCCAGGTAAATCATTATTTATTGATTAATATTGATTATTTGTGTTATTATTATTATAATGAGTGTTTAGTTTTAAATTATTTGTGAAACTTCATTCTTTGTTTTTTTTTGATAAGTCAGTTAATTTTATATTCATGTTCACATAAAAAGTACTTAATTTCTATGTGATATATTGTTTAGAATAGATCCTGCCATCCTGGTTTAAAAAAAATATAGACATGCTTTTGGATTCCTGGTCTATAAGCAAATTCATTACACTGTCTAAAACCCTATCTAGCAGTGTTATGATTTGCTTTAAACAAAATATGAGATTTCTAAAGGCAACTTTAAGCATATTCCCATAGAGGCTATGATCAAAACATTCTTCAAAAATAAAGGAAGATAATTGCACCATAAAATATATGATTTGGGAGCCATTCATTGGGATCTAAGTCACATCAATTGTAGTTGTTGGAGTGCCACTTGCCTCCCTAGATTGCCACTGCATCTACATCTCCTATTATAGCTCGTTCCTCGACACATTATTTTTGTGTTTCTTAATTATAGCTAAGATCCATATCAATATTCCTTAGTTATCCAGATTTGATTTTCTCTTTAATTCCTAAAGTCTCCTATACAACTACATCTGTAAATTGAACTAATGCAACTATTATTTTGAAGATTATGCCAAATATTAAAGTAAACTACAAATAACCACCAATAGTCTCATTTCATCCATGTCATGGATGTATAAAGAAATTAGATGAGATGGATTGGATGTGTGTCCTTCAAAGATTGACAATGGAGTAGTTTCATGTTGTCCTTTGTATGATAGTTGGTAAGTGTATAGCTTGAATGTAATTTACTCATTTACATCAATTCATTTCATTTTCATCATTGTCACGACAAATGTGGGCTCCATTTCACAACAAGATGGAAAGGGAAGAGAAGATGAATTGTGCAAGAAATTGCATTTGCAAAAGTAAATTATCAAACCCATATAGTTTCCATTGAATTTTTTTGTAAATTTATGTACACAAAATAGAGATTTTTTTTTCTTCCAATGTAGTAACCTAGATAGAATTAATTAGAGCATCATGCTCAGAGTCTAGTTGGTCCAATCGTTGAAGGAAAGTGTTCTCTTAAATCCCTTTGCTCTTAATGACACAACCTAGTAATACCTTTATATGTCAGTACGAAACTATAATTTTGGTGTACTCTGATTCCTCGCTCTTGGCAAAGCTAGTGTATGGGATACGTTTCCTAATTTATGCATCTTCTTCAACATATGAAGTTATGCCCCTTTTCATATTAACTCTATCTTCCATGGCCTTGACCTTCCTTCTCACCACTTTCGAATTTCTAGTCTGGTATGAGGTGATAACTAATGCATCCCTCGTCTTCTTCTTACGTAGTGTACCTCTCTTCTTAACCTCCTAAATCAACAACAATTTTATGTTGTCTATGTAAAGAGATAAAGCATTGGTAATGAGAGAGGTAATCCCCATATCCACCACCATTCTAGGTGAATGTTTATTGCCAAATCTTCCAAATACTCTTTAAATATGTTCAACTGCACTATATTGAACTCCTCTCCGAGAATTTCCCAACTCATCATCACGTTGGATAATGGTAATTATAGAAAAAATCACAATATGATATAAAAATCCTCCACCTAATGTTGTGCACCTTGATTCGGGTGCCCATACAAGCCCACGTGCCTAACACATATCTAGACCAGTCAGCACATGGACCCCCAACAACACACCCTCATGTTGAGCTTCAATAACATTAATGGGGCCATAAATTGGCTAGCTCCAATCTTAAATTAGATAAGGATTGACAAGGTCAATGGAATAACTAAGAATAAGCATGGAGATATTAGTATGAGCGAGATAAGTCTCACAAATAACCTCGGCTTTAGCTATACAAGAAACCAGAAGGTGATGAGGGCACCTATCAGTATGAAATAGTTGCATCAGATCCATCCTAGGCGTGAAAGTAGATCCCTGCATTTACTCTGGTTTTATGAGGCATGTATGCATCCTTATGGCCAACACCGTCATAGAAAAGCAAACTCCTCAACCATTATTACAATGTTGAGCATGAGTATTAACCATCCCCTCTTCATTTCTCTCTTGAAGCGAGTAAACTTGTAGAGTAAGGAAGAATCCAAAGTTGGTATTAGGAAACAAAGAGTTTTCCAAATCATGGATAAAATATCTCCCCCTTGGTGCAAGAGTGATCGCAGCTCTCAAGGTAAGCGACATTTAGTAATCAAGCGAGCCAACATGACTACGAGTGGGGCTAGAGTTAGAGACTAACGCCCCCGTCCAAGCCTCCCCCTCCCGAGGATGCATCAAGATGCAGTCAGATATGTCGAATCATATTAGGCTCAACTCCTCCATCTACCAGAAAAGCAGTGGAGGCTCTAGAAGAAGACGTCCATTGTACTCGGAAACACATTTCAAACAGTGAAGTTGATTCAGAAATGATAGCTTGGATTCCTAACATTGGTTCTACCGGAGAAAGGGACACCAAGTATTATCGCACAGTTGATATGTATTGGCATATAAAGGCTCTCCTCAGAAGTTCTCTCACTGACAAACAAGAAATCTTCAATGATCTTTTCATGCAAATTGAATATATTCAACTGCAAGTAAAAGATCTGGATAAAAATATCACCATCATGGTTGCAAGCACATCAAGAATCCACTTTTAAGACCCAAGTAGCAACATCCCTCAGGTTCCTGAAGAAAATGCCACTCCTCATGTTGTCAACATTCCATGATTTCTCCTTTTATCAACAATGTTTTGTATATTTTTGTCGCCAGCATAAGGCAATCAGATTTTTGTATACTTTTGTAGCCAGAACATGAAAAATAGAACTAAAAAAAAATCACAGATATCATAGGAAACCCAATACAGGTGATAAGTTTCTTTTTGTTAATATCAGAGCTAAAAACCTAAAAAAATCGGCAGTATGGATGCCAATCAGGCCTTCTAGATAGCAGGCAGGCAGCGAAGCATATGTAACTATGTTCTTGTATTTTTGTCCATATTATATAATAAAGTTTGATAGATTAAAAATAAAAATATGTTGTGCAATCCCCTCACCGCATGCACTCATATCCCACCTATATCAAGAATTTCTCCCTATAAATTAAAATTAATAGAAGAGAAAATCGTTGCAATGATATGAGAAGCCGAGAGGTTTCATTTGGAATGTGAAATATCATGATTAAATTATTTTATAAATGTAGATGTTAAATATTTATAGTGATACCGATATGCATGTTTACTTTTAAACTCTAAAGAACAATAATTTAAATCATCCTTTAGAGGTCAACATCAATTGAAGTAAAACACACTACACTATGAAATTTCATGTATTGAAGTGAAACATACTACATTTCATGTAGTGAAGTGAAACCTACATTGCTTAGCATTCAAATTTGTAGGAATTAGTGTACGCCATGCACTTAAGTATAACACATGTTGCCTAGCATTAAAATTGGTCAAATATAATTTATCATACAACATTTGTGAGTAATGATATATATGAAACTATATACAAACCAATTGACTACTCAAAAAATTTGTATGTATCAATTTAAGTTTAATGAATATCAAATACATTGTATGGTGCTTGAGATCATTTTTTTTCTTTATGACGAGGAAATGCAAGAAGGTAATGGGTGAAATGGGGCATATCCCTCCCCTCAGGAAAATTCTTGAATCCAAGTCATCATGGATCAGGAAAATTCTTGAATCCAAATCATCATGGATCAATTGGTATTTCAAACTCTATTTTATGAAAATGCTTTAATCCACATCATCATGGATTGAAAGTCTTACTAGTCAACTAGCTTGTTTAATCTAATTTGCATGTTGTAGAAATGTCATTTTATGATAACAATGTCATAATTTTTTTATGACAACAACATCATTATTATGAATTATCAAAAAAATGTTCACTCATTGATTCACCCATTCTTGTTCATCGTGTCATATAATTATAGAAGAGAGTTTTCAGGTCTCTCCATGGCAATGCACTCTTGATAGGCTTTTTCTTATGCTCTAGCTAAGCAAAGCATACAAACAAATCTATACTAAAAAAGAAACGTGGATCTATGCTAATTTAATACACCCAACCCTCCACTATTGCCATTTATCATTGCTACAACCACCTCACTACTTCAATCGAATAACTTGCAAAAAAAACACAATATGAAAATAAATTTATCATTGCTACAACCACCTCAGTACTTCAATCAAGTAACTTGCAAAAAAAAACACAATATGAAAATAAGAAGGCTAGTGTACAAAAAAAAAATACGAAAACATTTTTTCCAAAAAAGAAGAGAAAACATAGTGGAGGCTTAACCTAGCTAAAATAGTGCCACACAGCCCATATTGTGGCTATATGCTTCCTCGGAAAGATGCACCATTTCCAATCCTCTAACATTGACGGCAATGCACCATAATGGATTGCCTGCCCTTCCAAACAAGTGCAGCCAATCACAAATGTACATGTGAGAAAATTGATGACATGGCACTTTTAGTCGATCAAATTGATGACATGATACTTTCATTCCTCAAAGAGACAAAACCATATCAATATGAATCTAGTATATGGATGGTTTCATGAATTTTGAAGTTTAGACGTGTTGGTCGTGAATTATGAATAGAGCAACACAAAAATTGGAATTATTAGATATGGGAATAGTTGTTGGGTATTTTAATAGATAGATCAAACTCACAATTTTTTTTCTTACAATTTGAAATAGTTTAAATCTCAAATGCCATGGTCACTTCTTCACTTTCTAAGCCCTTTCAACCTTATGTGTACCAAGTAAACAAATGATGTCATAATTTGAGCTCTATCAAATTAGTATTATACCAGTGAAAAATGCCTATAGATAGGAATAAGGAGTAAGTGGACACAATCCCCTCAAACAATGCACCTTCTAGTAGCCCAAAAACTTTGCGACAACTGCACCCAAAATGTGCTCAATGAGAGTTTCAATTGACACAGAATCTGGTGGAGAGTGTTGGAATTGGTGAATCAAGTGAAGAAGTTGTTAAAAAACTAAAAAGGATAATGAGGTGGATGGTCAAGGGTGAATCAATTTGTTTGCACCATGACTAGTATTGTGATTGTTCCTAGGCTTCGATGTAGTGATGTTGTATATCATTAGGGAAGACCCTCCCCTCTCTACCTCTACAGTTTAACATTGTCATCAATGAATGGAGCACATTTGTTTAGGACTGGGATTCTTTGTGCAAGTAAGACTGTTGATCCCTTGATAAGCTTTCAGGCCTTCTCGGCATATCAATGGAAATTTTTGGCACTGGGGAACTGCTTGTGGACGACCCTTTTTCCATAGTGGCGTTCACCTCTTGAGAGCTTGTTTTCCTTTGTTAAAATTTTGGGTTGATGTGGATTTATTTATTACTTGAAGATATCAATTCTACATTAATTGAAATCTCATCTACCATGAGATATTGGTCCATCCTGTCCTGAGAGGTTCCAAGGTTTTTCCTACTATGAAAATTGGCATAAATGCAAACCAAGAAGAAGAACATAATTACGGTGAAGAGAACAAAGAAAGACTCACAACTACCACCTGATGATTGAATAAATGGACAAGGTCACATCTATGGTTTCCCAATAGATCTCTATGATTTTGGATGAATGAAAATTCAAATCCAAACATATTCTTATGTTAACAAAAATGTTGTATGGCGTAATTATAGAAATTAACAAAAAGAAAACATAGTTGTAATGTGAATGTAATGTTGCAGGTGTGAGAATTAGTGAGTTGAAATCACAAATAGCAGTGTTATTTCATGATTTGTATTAGATAAGTATGAAAACTTATGCGATAGATGTTTTTAATGACGTCAATTAAGTTATAACTCCTATAACATACATTTAAATTATTCAAGTTTAGTATATATAGGATATTTATCATTTAGGAAACCATTTTTAACAAGTTTAGCTTTAGTGAGTAGTCTCTAGTCAATTGCCAACAATGTAAATATGTGAAGTTTGTAAGAGATTTGATAAGAACGTATATTTTTTAAATAAGTAATCCACAAAAATTAGTCAATTGGGTTTAGCATAGGGGGTTGATAAGTAGATTGTTATCCTCTCCACCCAAGATAAATAAATTCATGCAAGTGACATGTTGAGCTCTTAATGACTATATTGTTGTATCGACCTTAAGCCTTGAAGAATCTAGTTTACCCTAAGTACCATCTTCGGAATAAGGGGAAGTGCTTGGTGGGTTTCTCTAGGATACATATTTCATGAAAAAAAGTAAACCACAAAACTCAAAGTTCAAAGTAAACAATCATGGATGGGGGAAAAGGGTGCCTTTTTATTTATAAGAAAGTGCATTTTTCGTTGTTATAATCATTAATGGATTTTCATAAGCTTGTAGTGTGTGGATTTCACAATTGTTTCTCACAATACACCCATCTCTTGTTTGGTAGTTGTGTGTGTGAAAATTTTAAGGCACTTCCATATATCCAATCCTAGTCGATGATGTAATGTCTTGGTTTCAACCATTTGGAATGATTTAAACTTGATATTGTATATGTTTAAATGCTTTACATAGATTTTATTTTTTTACTATGCCTTATTCACACAATGAGGTAGACATATCATGGTGATTATGAATACGTGTAAACATTGTTATTTTGCAGTTAATAAAAGAACCAAGAGTGAATGAGCATGGGCACCTAAAGGGGCTATGATACCACAAGAGTAGAAATGTGAGGGGGTCCAAAGGGAAATTTTACATGCCTAGAATCCTATGTCATTTTTTCTATCCATATTGTTATTATTGTCACCTTAACTCTTTTATGACATTGAGCCTAGCCTATAGTCTAAATTGGAGATAAGAGAAGTGGATGAAACCAACTCCTAGATCTAGGCAATCACCTCCTACATTATGGGAAATTTGTGCCTCACATACTTAAAACAAAAAGAATTTGGTTTAGGAATCTTCCTTACCATCCTTCACTCATGCAAAGAGGGGAAATTTGAATGGGAGGGGAGAGTTTTTTTTTGGAGAGGATAGAAGAGAGGAAAATGGAGTTTTAGCTTGGAAAAAGAAGGTTGCCATACTATGGGATTGAGTAGCCCATGAAAGGAGGCCATTAGAACCCTGAGAAGAGGACGAGGGAGATAAAAAAGAATATAGAATATGAAGAAAGAGATGATGTACAGTAAAAAAGGCTAAACTAACTAGAGGAACATCCTTTCAATTTCTGAAGAAAGTGTATCATAAATTGCCCAAGAACCAAGAAAACAATTTATGGTAGTTAAATCTGTAAATGGAAATCGGTTTGGAATTTTATATTCCTGCACTAGAGAGAACCAAATGGGAGAACTTATGAGTAATTGTTGAGTAGAGGAGGAAGAAACTTCCCTATGTTGTGTGGAGTGGGTATTGTGAGTGCTAAAGCTAGTCTTATTAAAGAACTTGGCAGTTGGTTGCTTGGTTGATCTTTCATGCTTTTTGGGATTGACATAACAAATTGAGAGAATCACGAGTTTGCCTCATTCACCCTAATGGTCTCATATCGTGACTAGGGGGTGGTGTCCACAGAGGACTACCTACAATTGGGTGGAAAATTGCGTTGTCCCAATTAGCTACTTGGTATTCAATCTTCACAAAAGATAAGTATATTCCTCTTTCTCTTTGATCAAGATATCAATCATGATAAAATGTACATGTATATTAGCATTATTTATTTTCAGTTCGTGCCATGGAAATTATGTAGGTGTTATTAATTGAATGGATCCATTTATAGTTGATTAAATTGCAAAATTTGTATGATAATGCATTGATAAACCACATGCATACAAATTGTTTGTAGAAATATATTAAAAATTGGTTTCATATTTTTAGTGCAATGATTTCATATGAAGTAAAATAAACACCACATTTGGAGTGGAGTTAGTTGGCACATAACCCCATGTTATCACTAAATTCAACTTCAAATTTGCATGTAGACCTCTAAAAACACAAAATGGATGTAGATGAAATTCTACTATAACTTGGCCATATGGTGTCCATTGGTATTAAAATTTTAATAAAAAAAATAGATGACATATATATATCCACATAAGCACTGAATTTCAGAGTTAGATTCATATGTTTGATTCCCAAAAAGGTGACAATACACTCAGCTCAAGATGGGCTAATCAAATCCCCCATACCCCGGACAATTTGTATTTGTTGCATATGGAAAGTTTTGGCATTCGATGTGAATGTTTTTAATGGATTAAATGAGATGGTTATATTTTTTATGGATTGGTGTGAACCATATTTATTCTTACATTGACCTCTTGAAATAAGGAGGACATTAGTGTTGAAAAAACACACTAACACTGAGAGGGGGGGTGAATCAGTGTCCGGAACTTTTGGCTACTTTTCACACTTTCATAGATTAACTAAATTAACTGAATAACATATATGTAGTTCAATTAATTATTCATAAACATGTATAACACAAATTGTATGAAGTAGATAAAATATCATTCTTTTATTTATTTAACTTGAATGAATACATATAAATCAATCCTTTAATATCTTCAACTTTAAAGTCCCCCAGGTGTAGGATAGTCGATGATTGAGTGTGTTGTTAAGGCACTCTGTGATGTTAATTCATCGATTTGAAACTTGCAGGGACAAAAAATCCAGCCATGTTAACGTTTGGTGTGGCTCAGGCCGGGTGCGATCCCTGGGTGATTTTGATGGCTTAGATTCCCCTGAGTCGCAGTTTCTCAGCCACAGGCTAGTTCCGCATGTCACGGACAAACTAGCAAACAAAAAAAATAAAAATATCTTCAACTTTAACTAGATATGAGAGATCCAACTCTTTGATACAAGACCCAACTTGTACTTCTCAGATCCAACTGAGAAATGAGGAATCCAACCCTCATAACAAGACCCAACTTGTTGATCTCATATCCAGCTGAGATGTGAGGAATACAATCCTCATGACAAGACTCAGCTTGTGTAACATCCCGCTCTGGCGCACTGAGACCACTTATTATTTGAGGACACTTGCTCGCAAGTGATCTGGACCCTTTTTGACATTAGATCTATTATATTTGATTATGATGTGATTGACAGATGACATGATGTGCTACTATTTGACTGGACGGGTGCTATTGACTCAGTTTGATTGAGTGTGCAGGGTTTTTGACCTTGAGGATGCAGAGGCATCGGTAGAACCCCCCTTGGACTTCGGACTGAGTCAGGGAGTGTGCTTTTGGGTTGATATGTTTATTATGATGTTTCATTTGATTGATGATTTGATGTTGACATTTCTGACATGATTATCGGTGATGCAGGCTGACGATAGCTTGCCGACTTGACTCACATATGGAGTAAAGGGGCCACACACGATTGCAGAGAGGTTGAGGGAGAGGGGTGGACAATAGCCCTGCCACCGCCTGCTAGCACTCCCGTCGTGGCTCG
>ML782698.1:931485-949354 GCA_009831015.1 Picea engelmannii
CAGACCCCGCAGAGGGGGTACCCCCCCTCTGCACTCCCCCGCGTGGAAGAGTGTACATACTTCTGGGGTGTAAATACTTCATGGGGTATAAACACGGCTGAAAGTAAAAGACCTCTAAATCAGGAAGATAATCAGGCTCCACAGCCAACAAAAAGTACATGCTCCCTTACTTTAAATTCTCTAGCTGTCATGTTCTTGTCTACATAAAATTTCTGTCTATCTTGAGCTGCCTTTAAATTCTGCTTGATCTTAACCACTTGGTCTTCCATGTTCTTGAGCAACTCCAGCCCAAGTACCACTCTATCTGTTGGGTTGTCCCAACTTACTGGAGTATCACATTTCCTACCATACAAGGCTTCAAATGGGATCATTCTCAATGAAACATGATACCCATTTTTATATGCAAACTCAACCAAGTGTAAGTAATCTTCCCACTTAGATGGCTTATCCATCACATACATTCTCAGCATGTCTTCAATTATTCGATTGACTCTCTCTATTTTCCCATCTGTCTGGAGATGATATGTTGTGCTAAAGTTTAGATTTGTTCCAAATCCTTTAAACAATCCCCTCCAGAAATTGGAGGTAAACTTTGTATTTGTGTCCGAGACAATTGTCCTAAGTATCCCATGCAACCTAGCAATTTCCTTTATGAAAATTTTTGCAATATTAGTCGTTGTATGCGTTGTCTTCACATGCACAAAATGAGCAACCTTTGTTAATTTTTCAACCACCACTATCATTGAATCATGTTTATTATTTGTTCTAGGTAATCCTGTGATGAAATCCATGGTGATCACTTCCCATTTCTTCTCTAGGATTGGAAATGGATGCAGCAAACCCGCCGGGTGCCTATGCTCACCCTTCACCTTCCGACATTCCATACATCGAGCGATGTAATCAACAACATCCTTCTTCATTCCTAACCAAAAGAAATGGTCTCTTACTGCTGTAATTGTTTTCTGGTAACCGGGATGTCCAGCATAAGGAACATCATGCATTTCCTTCAGCACCAAATTCCCCAGTTATCTGGAACTAGGAACATAGATTCTATTTTTATGCATGAGTAATCTGTCTTCCTTTATCTCATACTCCTTTATTTTCTACTGTACATCTCCTTGCTGTAAGTTTTCCTTTAGCTGTAGGTAATGCTGGTCTGTAACAAGGCCATCTAAAATTCTGCTCTTCAATTCTGACTAATGCATACTGACAACAGTAACATGCATGAGATGCACTCTTCTACTAAGTGCATAGACAACTTTATTCTCCTTTCCTTTGATATGATTGATATTGAAGTCATATTCACTTAAAAATTTCAGCCATCTTGTTTGCATGGCATTCAATGTCGGCTGTTCAAAAAGATACTTCAGGCCAATGTGGTCTGTCCTTAATTCAAATTTCTTCCCCACGAGATAATGTCTCCACATCCTCAAGGCATGAACAATGGAAACACATTCCAAGTCATGCATGGCATAGTTCCTCTCATGTTCCTTAAGCTTTCTGGACTCATATCCAATGACATGTCCATTTTGCATGAGGACTCCCCCAAGTCCTTACTTACATGCGTCTGTACATACCACAAAACTTTCATTTGGGTCAACAATCTTTAACACAGGTGCACTAGTAAGTAATTCCTTCAACAGATTAAAATTCTTTTCACACTTGAGTGTCCATTCAAATTTAGTTCCCTTCTTTTGCAAATAAGTGATGGGATGAGAAATCTTAGAGAACCCTACTATGAACCTTCTTAAGTAGCCAGCTAATCCCCTAAAATATCTGACCTCTGACACATTTCTGGGTGTTGGCCATCCTCTAATGGCTTCGATCTTCTCTGGATCTACTGCTATGCCCTTCTCTGAAATAATGTTTCCCAAGTAATGGATCTGCTTTTGACAAAAATAACACTTACTCAACTTGGCATACAACTGATGTTCTCTCAGTGCTTGCAATACCAGTCTTAAGTGATGTTCATGCTCCTCTTCAGACTTAGAATAGATAAGTATGTCATCCAGGAATACTATGACAAACTTATCCAAATAATTCCTGAATATGCCATTCATTAAGCACATGAATACAACTGGTGCATTGGTCAGTCCAAATGGCACCACTACAAATTCATAATGCCCATACCTAGTCCTAAAGGCTATCTATGAATGTCTTCTTCCTTGATTCTTACCTGATGGTATCCTCTCAGGTCAATCTTTGATAATATCTTTGCTCCTCTTATTTGATCAAAGAGGTCATCAATTCAGGGTAGATGATACTTTTTCTTTATAGTGTACTTGTTCAACTGTCTGAAGTCAATACACAGCCTCAAGGTTCCATCCTTATTTTTGACAAAAAGCACTGGTTCTCCCCAAGGTGAAACACTTGGACGTATGTACCCTTTCTTCAACAATTCCTCCAACTACATTTGTAATTCTTTTAAATCTGGTGTGCTCATTCTGTAAGGTGTTTTTGACACCAGGGCAGCTCCTGGCACTAAATCAATTGAGAAATCTATCTCCCTTCTTGGTGGCGATCCAGGTATTTCTTGGAATACATCTTCAAATTCCTGTAGTACCGAGAAATCTTTGAGGCTTGGCCCCTTTGTATTTTCTGTCTCTTCCACATGAGCTGCATACAATTGACATCCTTTCCTAAAACATCTTTTTAGCTGTAAGGCTGAAATCTCCCTTATAGAGTTGGGTCTTGGAACTCCGATCACAGTGCTCTGTTTTCCATTAACATCAAGACATGTAAATGTCTTGTTATGACAATCTAGGACAACATGATGCTTGTCCAACCAATCCATTCCAATTAGAATATCATAAGACCCCAATGGTATGATATTTAGATCAATACTACTATTCAGGCCATTAAGACTTATGGAACAACTTCTGACCATATCATGGATTCTTCTTTTGGTTCCAATGGATAACTGAACCAAACTTGCTTTTCCAAGTTTACTTTTCTCCAAATGTAATATATCCACTATCTTAGGATCAATGTAGCAATGAATTTCTCTTGAATCAATCAAAATAACAACAAGTTGATTTATAATCTTACCTTCCACCTCGATCATATTGGACTGGTACTCTGCTTGTCGATCATTTAAAGCTGCATAGATTCTTCCCATATCTTTGACTGTTGTAGCCTCTTGGAGGTTGTGCACAATCTTCACTCTGTCCTTTCTGTGTGGACAATCCTTGTACAAGTGATCTTCCTTGCATCCCCAACATTGGATTGGTGGTCTTCCCCTTTTTCCCAGGAACCTTCTTTCTTGAAATCTCCCTTAGCATACTGATCTTGATGATTTCTATTAGGCTCATTCCTATTGAAGGGAGGTTTGAATCCTTTCCTGCTCTGATCATACTTTGCATTCTTCTTGTCCTTCCAAGATTTCTGCAGGGAATCCCCTCCCCTACCTTGATCATACAAGTATTTAGCCTTCTTGATGGCTTCAATCAAGGTCTTGGGCTCATCATATTTTATCTTTTCCTTATAAAAGGTTGGCAGTCCACTTAGAAATCTCTGTATTTTCAATTTTTCATTACCAATGAACCTGGCATACTTTAACAATCCCAAGAACTTCTTCTCGTACTTTGCCATAATCATGCTTCCCAACCCGAGTTCAAAGAACTCCTACATTTTCATGTCATAGAAATGCTCTAAGAGGTATTCCTTTTGGAAGTACTTCTTGAATTGCTTCCAAGTGATCCTACTTTCATTAACATGTTCCACTTGCTTCAGTTGGTCCCACCACATTCCAACTTTCCCGTGTAAATGGTAGGTGGAAATCCTGGTTTCCAGGTTGGACGAATAGTTATGCAACTGAAAATATATCCTAAGCCCAAGCAACCATGCTTCAACATCATCTTCCCTTTCTCTTTTACCCTCAAAGGAAGGTGTCTTGAGCTTCCTCAACTCTCCTTGCAAACTATCTACCTCTTGTTTCCTTCTTTGGTGTCTGACAAGAGACACCTATGGACTGCTTACGAGATCTTCCGATGCATAAAATTTTCTTTCTGAGTAAGGAGGTGAGTGGTGTCCATGATATCTGCTAGCATTTCTGGAATAACCAACTCTTCCACGATCATCCCTTCTTTCATGGAACCTGCCTTCTTCCTCTTGTTTTGAGTTTGATCCCTTCTTCATTTGTCTCTGCAACTGATTTAAGCTCTGCAACACTCGAGCATTTATCTGAATTTTCTTTCTCATCAGTCTCTCATTGTCTGCTTTGTAGCTCTACACTTCCATCTTTAGGCTTCTTACTGTTTCTATTAACGTTTCCTTCTCTCCTTTTCCCTTGCGTCCATTGGACTCTGTCTCTGCATTACCAACTCTAGTATTCTGGCCTTCAGCCTCCTTATCATGACTCGAGGCTCCGTCACCTTCTTCCATTTCCTCAATATGCATCATGAGTTGATGTGTTTAAACCCTTTAATTCTACAAAATGTGAAAGTGACCATTTTGTTAGAATTATGCATATGATAAACAAAATTTCCAAACCATGCTACATGTCTCTTTATTTTTTTTTTGTTCATGGAGATCATATCCCCACTCTCTGAAAATAACAGTGTCTTGTTATCCTTGGCTGACACATAATTTTGTTTTTCACAAGCACTTCCTTCAAACCACCCTCCCATGTGACCATGACTAGAAACCGCGGCTAAATCCTTCCTTAGCACTTTTCTGTCTCGAGGACCACCAATTCGACCCTTGGCCCTCCTTCCCTTAGCTCTCAATCTGCATATGACCACGGCCATGACCCTGTGCTTAGCTAAAAAAGCGCTTTTCCATACCTTCAAGACTTTGAAAGTTTCAGCCAGGACCGGATCAACGGTCCTCGTCCTCTTTCACGATCAATGATTGAGATCCACTTCCGGACTCCACGCTTCAGGAGTCTCAACTTTCCTCGCTTGCCTCCTCCCAGAATGCTTTTACCCGAAGTTCATGATATATTGACGGGTGTCCTCTCACAGATCAATGACTGTGAATTGCTTCGGCTCTTTGGGCTTCATAAGTTTCAAACTTTCCTCTTGCACGTTCTCCCATAATGCTTTTACCCGAATTCGATGATCCTTCGATGTGTGTCTTCTGGAATCTACGGTCAATATGTACTATGACCTTTGAGAGTTTTTGACCCAACGCAACCTGTCACATCCTTCCCCACTGAAGTGCCCAGTCTCTGGACTGCACGATCTGTCGCCACATGGTGAAATACTGGAAGCGGACACGTGGCCCAATCAGGTGGGTGACATGTGTCACGTTCTAACTGACTTTTCAATACTCCAAATGCTCAAAACTTACTGACACGTGGCACACATCCCATGTGTTCATATCATCCCAGTTGACATCCGCAAGCCACGTCACTTCGGGAATTCTGGGGTCCACATCACCTCCAGGTGACATCATCGTTCCCCATCACTTCGACTCTTCGGGCTTCGAGACTTCAGGAGTTTCCATACTAGCACACTTCCAATTCTCCTGAACTCTGAATTCCTGAACTGGACAATCTGTCGCCATGTGTTCCCCTGGATCGGACGACTAAGATTCACTTTGGGTCTTCACCCGGGGTCCACAGATCTGCACCGCGTGTCCTCCTTAGTTTGACGGTTGAGGCTTACTTCTGGTCTTCAGACTTCAGAGATATCAAATTTCAAAACTTATCTGGCCCCACTGGATTTTATCCAAAGCCCTAGATCTGGTGACACGTGGCTCTCGACAGATCAATGGCTGAGATCTTTTCGGGTCTTTGGGTTTCAGAAATATCAAACTTCAAACCCCTCGAAGTACACGGGATTTTGCCGCATGTCCTCTTGAATCAGATGATTGAGGCTTACTTCGGGCCTTCACCTGAAATCCACAGATTTACGCCAGGTCTCTTCTGGATAAGATGGCCCAGATTCACCTCGGACGATCCGACACATGAGATTTACCACAGATGATCTCACGATAAAGATCTATTTCGGATGATCAAACGATCGAGATTTACTCTGGCTCTTTGGCTCTCCGAGCTTCGTGAGTTACTGATCTGCTGACACGTACCTCTTGGTGATCGACGGTCAGGATCTACTTCAGCTATATAGAGCTTCGATGTTCGAGCCCTAGCATGTCACATCAGTGCATGCCTTTCAATTTGTGGGGGCATGCATCGGTGGTTTGGAGTAACCCGCTTTTCGCCCTGCAATTCTCCTGATGCTGCACATAACCCCTTGAGGAAATCGTGGTTTGGATTGCAGGAGCGCCTTGGGAAATTATCTCCCATGCAACTTGGTTCCTCGCAATGCCTCCTGTCAGTTGATCTCACTCTCCAATGGGATCCGATGGTGGTGACCTTATCCCTTGCTTCCTTTTCATCGGACGACCCCTATTCACCTGTCCTCTGATCCAACGATCCCGGATCTCTCCCGATCCTACAGTGGTGATCTCTCCCGAATTCGAAGGGGACGATCACGATCCTTCGAACCCCTTACACGGGTCTCTGACGTTCTATATCATGTGTAGATTCTAGAACTCCATTCTTCCTGAGATTTTGAACTCTACGGTCATAGTTCAATCTCGACCTCGAGACTCTGACCAACAGACCCGACCCATACCAGCCCGGTGTTTCAACAAGAATCTCTGATACCATTCTGTAACATACCCAACCACCCATAGGCTGGGGCATGCTACCTTCAAGCCTGCCCTTGGACTTCTTTCTCTAACCGATACCTTTTTAAAATTTAAGGATGCATAAAAGAAAATACTTTAACGACATGCAAAACAATATCCAACAAGCATGCAGAGTCTAAAGATTCAATTAAACAATAATTAAATATACACATCAGAATACATTTATACACAGATAATAATATCACAACATAGAGCACTTATCTTTATAAAAAGGTGACACCAACTGGCTGTAGACCAAGGACATTCCACCCAACCGTAGACACTGCTATTCCAAATATCAACAGAAGTGTCACCCCCGAGGCTATGAATCCACAAGGACGGTTCCAGAGTGTTACTTGGGTTCCCAAACCAATCAACTCTCAAGATCTCACAGGTTTCCCAACACCCACAACAATCCAAGTACCTAGCTCTCTTGTACCCAGCCTGTACCGCCCTAAGAGAATGGACCTCCACCCTTATCTGCCACACAATCCTCAGGCAGTCCCTCTCCTTTATTTTGAGGCATCCAACACAGCTGGTCCGGAATCTCAAAGATGGAATTCTCAGGACTCACAATTGTGAGTAAAAGAGGGCACAAGCCAATGCATCTCAGACATGCAGGCCCCAGGTCATGGCTGTATTGCACCAACGACCATTACAACCAACTATCCCGTGGCTAATTCTTCAGCAGTTCGGTTCCCTTTCCCCAAGCCGAGACGCGGATTATGGATGGAGCATTGAATGGGTAAGTGCATGCATGGAAGTGCATCAGGGAAATGAAGGAATGTACATGCAATCAACGAACAAGCCATCAGTCGAATGACCAATGAAAAATAGCCAATGACCAATGACCAACGACCAACGACCGACGACCAACCCCACAAGCAGACTAGGGATGGGTTTAAATATTTTTGTGGGGAAATCAAGAACCTCCTAGCCTTCCCTAAGAAGCTCACATCACTGATCCCCTCCCTTAGACAAAAGGGTAATTAAAATAGGAAATAAACACTTAGACCTTCAAGCCCCCTCTCTTATGGAATCATAGCCCCTTATAACTCTAGTCCTTGTCCGTCTAGCAGCCAACCGTGTATTTATTATTAATAATGTTAAAAAACATTACATGTCTTGGGCACACTAGCCTTTTTAATAATTGTTTGGGCACTTTGGCTTCTCAGCATTGTAACAATACATTATTTAAAATGGGGTTCAAAACCTGGGGTGTTACAACTCCGCTCTCCACACTTGCATGGAGTACGAAGAGAAACTTGAAAGGACAGGTCTCCCTAAAGGAGACTCAGTCAAACAAACATATATGTCTTCCCTCCTACAACTTGTGCAAGATATGAACAATCAAATGATATCCTATGAACGAAAGGGGAATGTCCCCTCACTTACTCCTGGGGCATATTCTTCTTCCTTAGCGCCTTTTAGGAATACAAATGAGAACACTTTTCAACCCAAATCCATTATGTCTTGCAGTTGGTGTAACTTCTACGAAGAAAATCATGAAGAAAGTACTTGTGAAGTTAAGAAGAATGCAAGAGATAAAATATTTTGCAAGAAGCCTGAAACCACTATCGTTGTTCTAGATTGGGCAGAATTGGAAGATGTTATGATAATAAATAGTAGGAACAAATCTTATGTTCCTAAAGGGAAATGCGATCCTCCTCATACTTCTTCCACTCCAGCCTCATCTTCACAAGGTGCTAATGTACAAACTATCAAAATTCCTGAAAGTCAAGGAGTCCCTTTCCCTCTTCCCTCTTCCAAGTATAACATTCTTAACCAATTGGCTAATATCAAGGTCGATGCTACTCTTTTGGACATGGTTGTCGTCCCTGAACAACAAAATCATCTCAAGAATTTTATGGAAGGAAAAGCTTCCACCATTGCCAATATTTTTGAAGAGGCAGAAGAAGAGGATCACACTATAAATAAGATAGGTGTAAATAATTTTAGACACTCTGTAAAGAACCCTCCTTTTTTTTATTTCTGTAAAAATTATGGATAAGATAACCCATTGTTGCCTAATCGATGGCGGTTCGGGTCCAAGCGTAATGTCAAAAGTCATCATGGAAGAGCTAGGCTTATCACGTACTAACAAATATTCTAGAAGCATGCTCTCCCATAATAGTCCGCAACAGTCAACTATAGGTGAAATCAAAGACATAACTTTAGTTCTGTGTGCACATCCTGAAATAAGGACAACCCTCAAAATCCAAGTAATTGACATGCTAGTAAGAAACTATTCTATTATCTTAGGAAGAGACTGGCAAGCCCTAACAGGTGGATATATTTCGCTTGATGGAACACACTTATCCGTTCCCTAGAATGCAAAGAATATTATAGTCCTAAGAGAAGGAATAATTTCACCATACGTAGAGAGAATTCCTCAATCGAATGTAAACTATCTTGAGGAAGACTTAGGGGTGTACTCTATCTTTGCTGATGAGGGTGAAACAAATCGGGAACAAATTTATTTGGAAGATGGTATGTGGCACATGCATTTCGATGGCTCATGTTCAAATGAAGGTAATGGAGTTGGCATTATCTTATACTCACCTATAGGTAAAATTCACATTTTTTCTTATATGTTAGAGTTTTCTTGCATGAACAATGTCACTGAGTTTGAAGCCTTACTATTAGGCATCGAAAATGCTTATAACCTCGGTTGTGGCCACCTTACAGTTTTTGGTGATTCTGAACTTATTGTGGACCTTGTGCATAAAATCTATTCTGCTAGCAATAAGTTTATGAAACATTATACCCAAGCTGTTTGGATGCTTATCTCGAACCTGTTATCTTTTAACATCACTTATTTTAAGAGGGAATTTAATTCAATGGCTAATAGGTTAGCTATATTTGCGACCTCTCCTACTCAACAACTTCTTCCTCAAAGGCCTGATTGTACGTTTCAATATTTGTATCGTCCTCACATTCCTGATAATGTAGAATAATGGCAAGTTTTCCCTAATGATGAAGGCATCTGTGCTTTCATACAAAATGAACCATTTAAGCCCAAGGAAATCATATCTATGGAAGACAACAAATTTCCAAAAGGCTTGACTCCTCTCGAGAGTTCATTTTCGTTGAGTGATGTAGGCAACAAAGAGATACAAAAGGAAGAGGAGTCGAAAAGGAAAGTGGGTGATACCATTTCCTTGAACCTTCAGACATCCAAATCTCCAAAGATGGTTAAACTAGGTGCCCAATGTTCCGACGAAGAAAAGGCAAAATTCATAGAACTACTACGTGAATTTCAAGATGTTTTTGCATGGTCATACGAGGATCTTCGTGGTTTTGATCCTGATCTCATACAACACGCCATTCCTATCAAGGAAGGGGTAAAACCAGTTAGTCAAAAACAAAGACCCATTAAAACTGTGCTAGAAGCTACTATTAGAAAAGAGTTGGAAAAAATTTCGAAGGCTAGTATAATCTTCCTAGTTAAATATTCCGAATGGGTTTCAAATTAAGTTCTTGTTAGGAAGACAACTAGTCAGATGTGATTATGCGTTGATTTTCGTGCATTGAATAGAGCAAGTGTTAAATATCATTTTCCTCTCCCTAATATGGAAATGATTTTGCAACAGGTTGTAGGGTCACAAATGATGTCTTTACTTGATAGTTTTTCTGGGTATAATCAAATCAAGGTAAAAAGGATTAATAGATACAAAACCACCTTTACTACACGCTGGGGCACATTTGCTTATGAACACATGCCTTTTGGATTGTCTAATGCAGGTGCCACTTTGCATAGAGCTATGCAAATAGCTTTTGACGATATGATCGGTAATATTATCCAAGTTTATCTTGATGATTTGACTATCTATTCAAAGAATCGATTGTATCACTTTGGTCATCTAAGAAAAGTTCTCATGCGATGCAAAAAATTCAACACTTCTTTAAATCCTTTTAAATCTATTTTTGGCGTCACCAAGGGAAAGATCCTTGGACATATCGTTTCTGATTTAGGAATAAGCATAGATCCCGAAAGGATTGCTACTATTTTGAACCTTTATGCCCCCACTTCCAAAAGGGAGGTTCAAGCCTTTATGGGAATTATCAACTTCATTCGTAGGTTTGTTCCTAATTTTGCCTTAATGGTTAAACCAATTCATAATCTTCTAAAGGAAGATCGATCTTTTTCTTGGACAAATGATGTTGAAAATGCCTTCGTTAGGATTAAGAAAGCAATCAACTCAACACTGGTTCTGGCGAAACCAGATTTTGAGAAAGATTTTATCATATACACTAATGCCACCGAGGAAGCAATTTCTTCTATTCTTATACAAAGTGATGACCAAAACAATGAAAAACTTGTAGTTTACATGAGCCAAAGTTCATCAAACGATGAATTCAATTACTCTTATATTGAGAAACATTATGTTGCTCTTGTTAAGGATATAGAGAAATTTCACCACTTTATTCTAGGAAAACATACACACGTACAAGTCCCTTTGCTTGCTGTCAAGTTTCTGCTTTCACAAACTTATCTTTCAGGGAAGCTTGCACATTGGCTTGCCAAAATCTAGGAGCATGATTTAACCATCATGACTTCGAAAAAAAATTAAGGGACGAGACTTAGCCCTTCACTTAGCTCAACATGCTGAAGCAAGTGAAGAAATTGATGATCAAGATAATCCTCTTTCAACACTATTTTATATTGAGAATCAAAACCTTTCTATTGTTGAACACCCCTGGTATAAAGATCAAGTGTATTACTTGCAATATCATAAATGCCCAGATGACTTAAATTCTCATCATAGGAGAAGACTCCACCTTGAATCTTCCAGGTATATTATTTTAGGAAACTTTTTGTTTAGAAGGTCTGTTGATGGTATATTACTTCGATGTGTGAATGATGAGAAAGCACGCAAATTGTTACATGAAACTCATGGATATTCAGATTTTGTTATCACATTGGTGGCCACTTTTCTGCTAAATCCATTGCTTTTAAAATCATAAGAAATGGTTACTATTGGCATTCAATTTTTTCAAGATTCTTATAAATTCGCAAGATCTTGTGACAAGTGCCAAAACTTCTCTGGGAAAGAGCGTCTTAGCCTAAATGCCGATGCTACATATTGAAGAATTGAATTCTTCCAATGTCGCTCAAAGAATAAATGCCCTATTAGCCTTAGAAGAATAAAGAATGTTTGCCTTGGAAAACATAAAGAGAAGACAACAAACTGTAAAGTAGGTGAGAAAGTCTTACTTTGGGACTCAGCCCATACTAACAGAGGAAGACATTCAAAGTTTCAGAAATTATGGCTAGGTCCTTTCAAAATCGCTTTTGTCCTAGGCGCAAACTCTTACCTTTTAAAGGATTCAGAAGATCGATTGTTTTCTTATAGTACCAATGGTTCCCACTTGAAACATGATATGGAACCAACTTGATTGATAAATTCCATGTGGAAATCACTGTTGTGTATAGCTTTTTTTTTTACTATTTTATTTCTCTTTGTCCAATTTAATTTTTATTTTCTGTTGTTTTATTTTATGTTTATCAGAAATAAATTTTGTATTAGTTTGCCACAACAATGCCATTATGTAATTATTGTTGATCAATAACAATAAATTTTACACAACTGTCACAATTTCCTCCTTTTAGACATCGCTGAAAATGCTTTTTTCTTTTAGTACTGATGTTAGATAGATGATTTGGTCTTCTTCCCTATTTTCTGCTATCCCTTTCTTACCTCCATCCTGAGATTCAAAAGAGCATATCAGAAAATTTATCCTTAATATGAAGAAACACTTTTTACTGTGACTGATCAAATGTTATGCATACATGACCAAACCCCTCATACATACCACTTTTCATGAGTTATTTCCAAAATATCGTCTCATTATTTCCCTTAAACCATCTTCCCCCCCTGTTGCATAATCATTCTGGTGAATAATTCTTTGATGTATGTTCATCGGTCTACGAAACCAGACATTCTGAGTTCTTAATCTGTTGGAAACATATTTCCCTGTGGAGTAGATAGTTTGTTGACGCCTAAAAGCAAAACATAGGGTACTTGCTTGCAAATGGTTGCAACGCCTTATTATTTAATTATATTTAATAATATACTAATAGGTGGGACCCCTTGTGTAACTTGTGTGACTATGACGGAGAAGCGACACTTATGTTTTATGTGCTTATGACTTGGTTGCAATATGAGCTCTATAATATTTTCTTTTAAGTTGTTGTCGAAATAAATGACCAAATGATGCTATGGGCGATATGATTAAAAGGGCAATGATGTTGTCTTTATGTATCTCTCACAAGTATTATTATGCTGCATTTAGTTTGATGAAGGATCTAAACTCCATGTTCAATTTATATGGGTGATATGGTGGTTTCATGCTACAAGGATTGTGTGCATTGTTTGAATTGGAAGTCTAAGGGTTGAGACATGGTATCCCTAGCAAGTTTTTGATATATGTCACATTGGAGTTTTAAACAAAGGTTGGCACATTTGTTAAAGTTTGAGACTTGGGATATGGTGGTGTATCAAGCTTGGAGTAAATTGTTAGTGGGTTGTGCACTGTATGGTTAGCTTGCTTGTACTGGCTATGGATGAATGTGTAAGTGTAGATACGATGTGCAATAAATGCACATCACTCTGACCTACCTCGATCCCGTCACCCTTGCCATTTCACATTTGTTCTTTTATTGGTTGTTGTTACTCCGCTTTGTTTGGATGTGGAAGAGGTATATAGACTTGGTCGATTCTCCTTGGAAAATTTTACACACAGGTATGAGATTTCTTGCTGCTCCATCCATGAATTTTTCGCTCTACTCTTTAATTAAGTCAAAAGTTGTCTCTTGAGTTTGCTCACTGTCTGTGCATTTCTAAGTTTATGATTTATGGATTTCCGACTATATATGGATGGTTTTTGAAAATTGGCCTCTGTGGTGTTTGTATGTGAATTAATCGTAGTTAAAATGGCGTGTGGGTGTATCTTACTGTCCGTAGTTGCTTTGTTCTTTACATATAAAAATATATATATTGTTTGGGAAGCTCTCGAGCTTGCCTTGCCTCTAGTTTATTTTAGTGATTTCTCTCTGTTTGATTAAAAATGTTATCACTGCTCGCGGTTTGTGGTTTTTTTTTAAGACTCTGCCTGTCATTTAATTGTGTGGCTTTCATGGCTATCATGCCCGCACCCTTGTATAAGATCTGTAAATGCGACCGTGGGAATTCATGGTGGTGCTAGATTGTTGAAGGTACCCCTTTGGCCAAACCCTCAAACCATTGGTTAGATCGTCCTCTTATACCACATCCCTGTTAATGATTTTATATCGAACCTTGTATTTGAAAAACGAAGGTGGAAAACACAAAATTTAATAGAGATGTTGTCGTGCTCTTTTTAGTCATGGGTTTTGTCCATTTGTTACTACAGAATGATATAAAGAATGCCAAGCTTATTTAAAAAAAAATGTTAAAAGGAGATAGGGTCTGTCCTTTGGAAATATTTGGGTGATGACAATGTTACAACGATTTTTTTTGAAGGATACGACTTGCTGTGTGTTGTTTCCATATGCAAAACAATACCTTTGTGGATGAATTATATACACATTGGATGAGTCTTGCAAACCAGAATGAGAGGGAAATTTGGAAGCATGGTTATTTGAAGTTTCAGTTGAAATTTGTGTTATACACAAGGATCCCTTTTGTGGCCACTTCGTGGAACCCTGTAGTGATTTAAAATGTACTGGTGTTAATATCGTTGACCACAATCTGTCCTTTCCTCGACTGTTGGTTGTGATTAGTGTGATTATTGTGATGTTGTGTCTCATCGAATCTATTATGCACAAGCTGTGTTATTACTATTGAATGTTTCTTGGGCAAAAAATTATAAAATAATCCCTGTGCATTGCAATTTCTAAATGAAAATGAACAACCTTGAAGTGAAACACGAGTTTTGTATTTTTGGAAACAAAATATTGAATTTCAATTTTGAAACAGTAAAGAGGTTTAAATTTTAATGTTGAGAATGGAATTGTTTGATATATGACTTAACAATATCCATGAGATTCCCTTCCATTATATCATTTTATGCAAAATACACTCCCCCCATTATCCCGATTACATTTGTTTCACTCCATGTTCAGTTGTTACTCATTTTTAAGGAAAAGTCTATATGGAAATAAAAGAAATGAGGTAGAAGTTAATTGATGATTGGTATTCTGGGAGCTAGTTGTATAGACCGTTTGATTGTTTTATTGATTGCTTGAACAATATTCATGAATCTTTCCCCCTCCATGATATCATTTTACGCAAAATACAAACCCCCCATACTCCCATTGACCTTATGAATCCCTTATTCATATGGCAATAAATTAATGAAAGTTTTATGGATGAATTGCATGGGTTTTTTGGTAAATAATAGAGCCAACTCGTGTATGGGTTATTAAGAAATTTTCATGACTGAGTAAATATTGCTACATGATGAGTTTTTTTCAGCAGGGGCAGTAATGGTCAGAATAATAGAGGCAGAGGTAACTATCATCGAGGCCATATGAGGCCTCAATTTTCTATTCACTTTGATGTTGATCCGCAAGAGTTGAACCAATTGTTTCAAGATGGGTTCTTTAATTTGGTTGGCCATGGGATATTGCATCCTCGACCTAAAAGGCCCCCTTTTCAACATCCTCAAAATTTCCCAACATTCATGTTCCCCCACATGTGTCAATGTGACCCGAACCTCCCGCAAACGACTGTTGGAAAGAAATTGCCAATCAACTTGCTTCTCACCACCGTGGTTTGCCTACTGTATCATTTCCATTACTGCCACCACCACCTCCAATTAATCCTAATGCACAAATTGTCCATATTTTTTCACCAGTGCAGTCTTCGCATGCTAGCAAGAGACTAAAAACTGATGTCTCGCAACCTGTGTTAGATAACGGAAAAGCAACGGTTTCCCCCTCCAGTCCATCCACATAGTCTTCTAAATCTGTGTCTTCACATCTCCACCTAAAATATGACTTCTCCCATGTGATCAACGAAATACAGCCCCAAGGGTCTAACCAACCAAGGGCTACCTTAGAAAAGTCAAGAGGAGACAACAGTGAGAAGAGGAAATATGCCTCACACAACGACAAATATGGATTTTAAATGTTTTTTTTATGATATGTGATGAAGACAATGTTTAATGATTTTCAACATATTTTGGACAACAAGCTTTATTTTGGATATTTTTGTGGATAAGATGGATATATTATATTTTTGGGTTTTGGTCTTAAATTTTGCTGATATTTAAATATTCGACTTAAATGATATCCATGGGAGCTACAAGGGTGTTATATGATCCAAATGATTAATTTTGTATTTTATATTTGATGATTGGTAAAGAGAATGATGGGAGTCACAAGGGGTCCCACCTATTTAGTTATTATTAATTAGACCCTTATTTATATATTATTATTAATTATTTATTCCCAAACTAATTAGTTAAGTGATTTTGACTTAACTAAAGAAAGTAGTTGAACCACCTCAACTTATTGAGAAAGAATAAAGGTTCAATGAGAGGAAGATACAAGAGGAGAATAGAAGGGGAACTACAACACTAAGGGTCTTATTGAAGGCAACAAGATTCAAAATTGAATCACACATTTCAACAACTTGTTTTAAAGAGTCAAGTAGTAGCATTTTTTGGCAAGCTGATCCAGAGCATTAGTTTCAATTTTATTTCACTGCCAGGGTCTTTTTGTATAGTGCCCATCGAAGACTTCTAAATCTGACTTTGGTCCATACCCTCACAGGGGTTTGTAAAAGAGAAATACAGTTTTGTATCTTAGAATGAAATAAAATCAGATTATTGTTCTGTCTCATATATGTGTTTCATGACTTGGTTCTTCCTTTTCGCTTTTGTATCCATGTTTACTTTAATGTTAAATCTGTATACATTCACCTAGCTTTGTTTGAATTTTTATTTTTACATTGTTACAAATATAAATCATAAAATCAGCCTTGATCCTTTGTAATCGATACTTGTGGATTGAGTGAAAGTTTTGAGGCTATAAACCCTGGGTGACATTCCCAACTATCTTTTCCTAGCCGGGCAAGATCTGAAAATGATTGAGTAAGGTATTTCCTACCTTTTTCTCAACAACCACACAAATAACTAAATGATGTTATGAAATATGCAATATCAAGTGTAACATCAATTATGAGGTGTTGTCCTTGTGGTTTGTGTGCTTGTAACCTCCCTTGATGTGCGATTAAAGAAGATCAAAGGAATAACTAGGTATGAAACCAATAAAACCTAGATTCAAGCCAATTAATACAACAAGATAAATAAAGAAAACCGATGGAGAGAGTATACTTGTAATGGAAACCTTGTAAACATAGTTACCAAATTAACTAGAACCGTGACCTTAAAACGAGAACAATAGCCCAAAAAACTCAGAATTTTTGGGTCAAAAATACCAAAATCAACCCTTGAATAAAAAAGTGGTGGTACCAATAGAACCTTTTTTTTGGTGGGGGCGGGGTTAAAATTGCAACTTGTTTGAAACCATGGCCTTGACAATCGATATTGTTGTAGACAAAAACCTTAAAATTAACACTTGAATAAAAAAATGATGCTTTGAGTAACACCAACTTTTTTTGGAGTTAAAATTGCTAGTTAATTGAAATCATGGCCTTAACAACTGGAACCATTGCAAACAAAAACCTCAAAAGTGGCTCCTAAATTGAAAAGTGGTGTTACTTGTTCTTTTCCAGGGTTAAAATTATACCTTGTTTGAAATTGTGGTTTGACAACCGATATTGTTGCAGATAGATACTTTAAAAACATGCATTATTGCAACTTGAAACATTAATTTTTTTTTGAAAAGATATATTTGAAAAGGTATTTTATTTTCTTATTTACATTAAAACAATAAATAATTAAAAAAAAAATGTAAACAAGTTTTCTTTTTTACATAAAAAGCGCAATTTTATTCATTCAAAAAGACAAAATGACATTCTATAGGTGCTAAGCGAGCACATTTCGATAATGAGAAAAGAGACTAAAGGCTATGAAACCCAAGAAGTAAACAAGATCCCTGATAGAACAGACTCTCCAAAAAACCTCAGCAAGAGACAATTGCCAAATGGACACTGAAAGATATTCAAAACACCCTATCAGAGATGTACTACTCCGGAGGGCCATAATGTAGATACAAAAATCCATCTGATAAGACCAACAAATACCTTCCAAAAACAGGAGCAATGCAAGAGAAAAAAAATAT